>PRKT01000327.1:37640-72080 GCA_003671525.1 Saccostrea glomerata
GGGGGGGGGGGGGGCTAAGCCCACCTTTCCCCCCAAGCCCCCGGGTTCCAAAGCCTATGCATTTTGATTATTCTTTTTCATGACAATATGTTTATGGCATAAACTGCAAATGTGAATTTATTAACGTTTAATATACGACAAACAGGAGATACTTTCTTAAAGAAATATGAACTTGTTTGTTTCTATCTTGTTAATATTAATTTCTATGTTTAGACATTTTGACCCGGTAAGTGGTTCTGAACTACTATTGGTTATCTTGATATTGTGAGTCCATTTTCGTGCTTGTCATATCCATGGCTAATCTCTGTCTTTGGATTTCAAATTTATTTTGTTATTTTTCTTTTTTGTTTCATTGCAAATGTACTTAATATTCACCTACACTTCAATCATTTTGAATGTAAATTTTTATCGGGATTACCGCCCTTTCCCACTATCACGCATTTTAACGCGTATATAATTCCTATTTCATAGGCAAAATCAGGCATGTACCGTTCCCCGCAATCACGCATTTTCATGCACATTAAAAGTTCCTTTAATCTTCAATTCATTGCCAAATTCTTTTATTTTATTCTTGCTTAAATTTCGTAAAATAAGAAAATTTATTGTCTTATCAAAATATTACGTCATAATATCATCTACGCCAAACTTGAGGGAAATTTGTACAACGCTATAAGGTGCTTGCGCGGAAATGGTTACGTCATAATGTGTATTTTGCATGTGTGTATTCGGTAACGCAAGTGAGTTAAGGCTAAATATGGATATTTTTATGCAAATAAGCTAATGAAAATTCATAATTTGTATATTTTATGTACAGAAAAGGTTCAAATTAATTTTCTGATACATTATCAGTACCCACAGTTTATCAATGCAAGTGCACATTATGACGTCATATTATGACGTCATTGTTCTCTCCCATTCAAGGTATTAAATCATATAAACAAAATCACGTCGGCGCAAGGGCCTATCCTATCTAATTTAAAATAAACAATGTATAATATTAAGGTGAATATTCTTAAAATTAATAAAATTGCTGCACAAATCCTATGCACTTTCTCAATTGATAAAAATTTTAGGAAACTTACCCTGGACAGTGATTTTTTACCCTGTTAAAACTTAAAACTGTACTAATAGTGAGTAACCAATTGCACTGTCGACATTTGTGCAGCAATATCTTAAATCCTTGGAATATCCTGCGTCTTTTGATACTTTGTTTCTGTAAAACAAAGTAAGGTATGCCCTTGCGCCAAACCGATTTTGTTGATGTTTCTTATAAACTTGTGTAGTACAGGTCGATGACGTCATAATATGACGTCATAATGTGTACTGGCTATCGCATGTCGTGGGTACCAAGAATGTATTAGAAAACAAGTCTTAGCATTTTCTGTGCGGTAGGTAGAGCAATTATGGAATTTTATTAGATATTTTGTATAGAAATTTCCATATGTAGCCTTAACTCACATGCGAAGCCGTAAAGAATAACGATTATTACTATAGCTATCTTATAAGCTGATGATCCTGTACAGCAACCACAATACTTTTATGTGACTTCAGTCTAATCTTATCCAATCGATCCGTTATATTTTGTTTATCTCATATGTACAAAATATTATCTTGTACACATGAATTTGGGGGTAAGTGTTATCTCGTTTTTACGACTTAGTGTGTCGTAGATAAAACTTACAATGTCGGACGTACGACTTATTATGTCGTTCCTACGACAAACTAAGTCGTACGACTTAATTTTTCGTGTGCACAACTAAGTATTTTATTATATCGGACGAATGACTTTTTATGTCGTACGTACGACTTATTATCTCGTTCATACGACTTTATATCCCGTTTGTACGACCCAGTATGTCGTACCTACGACTTAGTAGGTCGTGCGTATGATTTAAAAATATTTTTTTCAAGTGGTAGCAATACGTGAATGTGTTTAGCCTGTGCTCGATCCATTATGATGTCATAATTAATTTAACGTCACTGTTCCCGTTCTTTACAGCTTCAATAGAAATGGTAGAATATACAGCATTTTGAAATTCACAGAATTCAATTTAAATTCATGCCGAAAAAAATCTTAGTTAAATACATATATTTTTTTGTTTATAATGCTTAATGATAATATATTTCTGGAATGAGAGAAAACCTGTAGGCATCATTCATTTACTAGATCTTGACCTTAATTAATTTGACAAATCCAAGACTATCTTGAGTAATGATCTCGGAATTACAATGTGTACAACTTACTGTAATAATGAGAATGGTATGCAACCATTTTGAATGAATGCAAATATCCTACCAAATCTTCAGTTGCTAACTATATAATGCAATATCTTGATGAAATGTGTTGAAGTCAAACATGTAAGTGTTGTAGATCGTGTGTACATTTTTGAGATATCTATAATGAAATGATGTGCATTTCGTTTCATAATTATTTGTTACTTATTCACATTCTTGGTGTTTAATAACAATTTTTCTATTAAAATTATCTTTTTTAAATTAAAAGTACAATTTTTGATCATTTTTAAGAACATTTTTAATCTGAAAGTAACCCCAATAATTAAATAAATCCTGTGCAAGTGCAAAGATCAAGGATATTAGCATAGATAAATAGCGTATCTCTCATTAGTTAGAGGGTAAAGGTAAACATTTTAATCACTTTTGTAATCATTTGTGTATGTTCTTCAACATATTAAAGATTGAAAACATTGTGACAAAGATTTCTGAAAAATATTTACGAATGTATGGTGGAAAATTGACTTAAAAGTAGAGTTTATTTGCGTATTTCTTTTTAAATGTGGACTTATCTTTATTCAATTGACATAAAAAGAAATTAATCTTGAGAAATATTGCTAAATATTTTTCAGTAAATAAAGTCTATAAACGACGATATTTGAAGAGGTATTTTTGCGATTTTTCATATTTTCTTCTTGACAAATACCCTTAGAAATAACTGAAAAAGTTTCACATACTCTACTATATTTAAAAACGAGGAAGCATATCTTTGTATCCTCGACATTCCCTATCCAGTGCACATTATGACATCAATGATCTCCCATTATTCATAGAGAAATCAAGCATAGACTTATTTGCGGATGACGCTACTCTTCACTTTTCTGACAGTAATGTTTCTTCCATTCAAAACATGTTATCTTCGGACATAAGTAATACAGAAACATGGTGTTCTCAGAATCAGACCACCCCCACCCCATCCAACCCTACGTAATAGGATATTTGAATATAAACAATGGAAAAAAAATTCCCTTTATTGCATATCAAAGTTTTTTATGTAAATTTGCACCCATCCACCTTCAATTTGCATCCAAAGGCAATGATATGTCTTATTGTGAAATAAGAATCAGAGAAATTACATAAGCTGAATTTTACAATTTTGCTTTTTATCATTTAATTCACCTTATCACCTTCTTGGTAAATGTTTTTTTTTTATTTTATTTCATACTTTTAGCGCCAAGCTATAGTATTCTGACTTATTTTCCAAGACTATTTCACTTTCCAAGTACAAGGAAAAAATCAGTGAATTGCACACTTTTGTAAAACATTATTTTAAGCTTTCTCCAAAGTGTTTGATTTTTGATTGCATGATGTGATCCATCGATTCGAATGACCGACGGAGCGTTTTTTCATAAAATCACCACGCAAGCCAACTGATTGATCATCGTCATGAAATAAAAATATCTGAAAGTTGTTTCTTATATTTGCATGCTCTTGTATCCATGTGCTACAAGCCCCTCTTCTGTCTCTTTATTTGTCCCGCACCGCACTTATTTTTTTTTAACGCGCCTTCCGATGAACCAGTACATTTATGCAGAAATAAAGTACATAAAATATTCATAATTTATCTCTGACAAAGACTTTGCAAACGTAAATATTATCAATAATTTCATTTTATGTCTTTTTGTCATTACCCTTTTTCCAAATAAAACTCCCTTTTTAACCGAGATATTCTCTTATAGAACCGTGTTGCTCTCCCACAAGTTGACGTTGGATGAGTTCGGATAGGATTCAGAATTGATGATTAACGATCGAAACATTAAGTGTAGTTTTTTTAACTTCATAGAATATATGGAGATAACAAACAGTATTCAAGATTCAAGGTCCATAAAACAATACAAAAAAGGAGTAGAGCATCAATTCATCAGCGGTGGGATCAAGTGTCATGGAGAAGTGAGCATTCCCTGCCGATCGGTCACGCCCGCCGTGTACTCTTTGTCATGATCGGGAAATAGCGGAAAAAATCATATCAGTTATCTACATTTTGTTCCTATGTATACTGGAACTATTTCTTTTAGAGCAATGTTTAACCTAAGTTCTCATTTACTCCTGTGGTTATCACACATCTTTGTCTTTTCGAAAGAATGCAATAAATATTTTAGCACATGAATTGATTAAGGGCCTTAGTGTTTCTCATTTTGCGACGAGGTAAAATGGAATGTTGACCAGAATTCGCACCTTTGGTCACGATGACAAATCTGACTGTGGACCGAAATTGGAAAAGTTGATCCTTCGTTTTGAGCTTTTGTTCACTGCTATGGTCATCGAAAACAGCGGCGAACGTACTCCCTCCTCGTTCATCCCGCAGGAGAAAGAGACTTTGATATCTACGATGTAGAGAAGCGTCCGATTATGCGATAACAAATAAAATATTATCTGTTTTTTTTTCTCCGAGAAAAATCGTACATATGTAGGTTTACAAATTCAGAAACTGTAACCAAAATGCTTGTCAATTGTGAACAAACTCAAAAAAAATGTCAAAAGATTGTGAGTTTGCAGATAAAGAGAAGAAAAGTCTATCAGTTAATAAGAATTGTCGTTCTAATCCTTTGCGACGAAGAGCACTGCATGAGTCTGATATAGAATCAAAAATACTCCATCATTTAGGCCGCACCCTAGAGGTTTCTAATATACAAGCGTTGGCTATTGGGTCCCAAACGAACGTAACAGTGTAAAGATTATACCGAAGACATCTGACAAACCACAAAGTCACAACCCGAGAAGTAAAGAAAAAGTGACAAAAAGTGAAAGAAAGTTGATGGAACAAGAATATCAGCAGTCTCGTTTATGGTCATCATTTCGTAAGTTCTATGGTCGAACTATACTACACAAGTTTAAAAGGAACTTCAACAAAATCGCTTCGGCGTAAAGGCATACTATACTTTGTTCTTCAGAAACAAGGTATTGTTAGACAGAGAATATTACAAGGATTTATGATATTGCTGAACAAATGTCAACAGTGCAGTTGTTCAGTCACTAATTCAAAAGCTTTAAGATGAAACAGGGTAAACGTTCACTGTCCGGTGCATGTTTCCTAAAATTTTTATCAATTGAGAAAGCGCCTAGGATTTGTGCAGTAATTTTATAAATGTCTATACATGTAACATTATTCTTAATATTGTACTTTATTTATTAAAAATTATAAACGATATACATGTATACGATGTACCTTGCGTCTGCGTAATTTGGTTGAAGCATTTATAAACTTGAATGGGAAAGATCAATGACGTCATACTATGACGTCATAATGTGCAATTGTTTTATCATTCTGTGTGTACTAAGGATGTATAAAAAAATAAGCTTGAACCTTTTCTGTGTAAAAGTCACACAATTTATGCATTTTTATTAGCTCATTTGCATGGAAAACTTTTACCTAGCCTTAACTTACTTGCGAAGTTGATTTTCGAGTACCCAGTTAAAATGTAGACGAATGACTTATAATTAAACAAGTACTGATCAAGGGAATAGGAAAAGAAAGCAACAGCTGTAAAGAAAGCAATAGCTTTCAGAAGAATGAAAGAGAAAAAATTATAATAATACTTTATATGTTTTCATTTTACATACTATAAATGATCAATAGAAGTCATGGTAGATGTGATTTTTATTCGAATTATACAGTACGATAAATAAATGGGGTTAAAATTTGAGAGAAAAGACCTTTGTTAAAACATAAAACAAAGATCACAGATCCTTTTTTAATGTTATGAACTAGAAGTAGACTAAACGAACAAACTTTAATCTTTTTAATTATAAGGATCACATTATATATGAATGTCAAAATTTTCATGTGGAGAAATATACTGTTTAATTACTGTACACTCATGCAATTTCTCTACACATACTAAATAATGAATGTGGAATTTGTTCGATGTTTTAACAGTTATGTATCATTAAAGATTTATACAAACTTTACCCCTAAACTAAGCACCATGAAAAAATTACATAAAGATCTAACAGCGCCTATATTAGATTTTATTAATAATGATGTGAATCTTAAAATTTCTAAGGAAGATATGACAAGATTATTCACCAAGAAAAGACAGTTTGAATAGCCTGAAGTTATTCATTAAACTTGCAAAAACTCTATCATGTTTGCTTAATAAAGAAAGTATTCAAAACATTAAAATTTCTTATTTCATTTAGTTTGTTCTCAGTTAATGGCCATTTTATTTTCATACAAATGTATTTTCTAAAACACCATTTAAGTCAGGACAAACATTTTGGACAGCAAAATGCTTTGGTAGAGGTTAAATGTACACGGCGGTATGCCTTATGTACAATATTGATACAGATATATGGTGGTATGCCTTCTAGGTCCATATCAAAATGTCCGCAAGCCCAGATAAAAGCTGAATCTTCTCTCTTTCTGTCCACTCAATGAGTGCGTCTGGCGTCAATCACAACTTCGATGGGCTCTCTTGGGTTGTAATATAAGATAACAGTCACACTAAACAACAAAGTTTTCAGTTTTTTTTAAGCACTCAGTATTCGTAAGAGTACTGAGATATTTCAAAGTACATGTTGAATGTCGGGATAGAGGGACTGACAGGTTCCAATTTGAGCAGATAATTAATCTCGACGAATATCAAGCTTTTCAAATAGGGCTGTTCCGTTTAAGTCACGAGTAATCTTATCTATAGTGAGCATGTGGTGCCGTTCTCTGATTCTCTGATTATGACTTTATTAGCCCCGCGTTATTTTTACATGTATAGTCTAACCATCACGTTTACAGAAACACCAGCTGCAGTGTCACAAAAAATATTGCACAACACCAGCCGTGAACTCCTTGTCATGATCGCGAAATAACGGAAAAATCCGTCGTCAATTCAGTGTATAAATAATGGACAAACAATTCGTATGAAAAACGTCAGTCAGCGTTTAATACACCATTCAGGTTCAACATTTTTCTCTCCCCCGCTATTAGAAACCTTTTCATTTTCCAGTATATCAGCTATTGTGTAAATATAAGTAATCGATTGATATTGGCACTCGGTGTCTTAAATTATTTGAAATCAGTTAAATACACATTATTTTGATCGAAAAATGACCTTTGTGTAATGATCGTTTTAAATAATTAGGATCATTTTTATCAATAATATATACTTTGCTGTTGTTTCTTTATAGTGATGTGCAATTACACACACAATACTAGTATGTGTTTATTACACATCAAAATACTGAACCAGACCAGGAGAACATCGAAATAAAATAAATTCAGCCAATGTTTAAACTCTCCAAAGAACTACGTTAAATTAATATTTTGTCTTACCTTTCTTGTGAAGATCTTTTGAAATAAAAAAAAACTGACTTCAAAAAGGTTTGGTTAAAAATCTTGTATCGCCTGCAATTGTTTTGTGTTCATATAACCAAGGCTGTAAGACAATTTAAGCTGCTATTTCATCAAGATAGACAGGCATTTAAAGGAAAGATCGGCGTGGGATATCATAGCCAGAATCACGAAATGACTTAAATTTAGTCTGTAAAGGTCTGTAAAAGTTAAAACAACATATTGTAAAAACAGCTCTGCTTTAATTCCATTGACCATAATTATTTCAAAATTACAATTTATGCCTATTAAAAAAGTATTCTTACAAGGTTTCATATCAAAAGAAAAAAAAAGAAAATCTACAGATTGATTAACTATAACAATAAAACTTTAAACATTAATGCTGTAGAGAAAAAGAATCTTAGGAATCGAATTTGTATTTATCTCTGTTCTAAACATGTCAATGTTGTCAATTTTTTTTAAATGTTATAATATGAGAAAAACAAATCGATAATTCTTTAATTAAAAATCATAATGTTGGGTATTGTATGGTTATAAATAAATATATAAGGATTATGTTACGGTTAGCTGATATATTAAGCACGTTTGTAAAAACAATATCTATTACAGCCTAATTTAAAATACATGAACATCTAAATTAAAACTGGTGATGATGAAAATTTTATTAAGTAAGCATGCTAAAAGTCTATCATGCTGTATATACTCGTAGAAAGAAGAGTGAAAGACGTGCTCTCTGAATCCGATGTATCGTGAATATTGTTGTTGATTTGTAAACCTACAACGCATGAATGATATTTTTGGCATATAAAGAAACTAAATGTGTCAAAATTTAGGAGAATGCATTAAAAACGTTATAATTTTTAAAATATGTACATTTGGCTAATTCAATGATTGCTGTTCAAAGATCAGTGGGTCGCCCGCGTTGCGTAGTGGTTAGAGCGTCTGATCTAGATACAAACTTTACGTCGCGGGTTCCATTCCCTCAGTGGGATGTGGAGACCGGTCCTTCAGATGTGACCGTATAAACCGAGGTCCCGTGTCGCAGTAGGTGTTGGCACGAAAAGATCCTTCCCTGCTCAATGGCCCTCGGTGTGGAGCATAAGAGAGAATTTGGAACTTTCTACAAGCAAGTGCTGGCGTTTCCCTACGATTTAATGCTCGAGAGGGACGTTAAACAATAGTGAATCAATCAATTAATCAAAGATAAGTGATTTTTCTATTTAGCCACGATTGTGATTGTACTCACAAGTAGTGTTAAGTTGGCATCAAGAAGATGCTTAAGTTTCTGATTGACATATCTATGTGTTTTTGAAGACCAGGCATTCTAACAATCAATCGGAATTTCCATGGATATCAGTTAAGCTCCGTTATTTGCAGACTTATTTTTGTATTATAGGAAGCATAATGTGTGCGAAATATTATGTATGAAAAGAAGGAAACACTTCCTATGGCCGACAACTTGACATTTAGGTATATCGATGACGTATTGTCAATTAACAATGCTTATTTCCATTCCTATGTCGGTACAATATATGCTCGTGATCACGAGCTTGAGGTAAAAGATACCACAGAGTCTGACACAGTTGTTTCATACATTGATATTTTACTTGAAAAAGACACTTATGGTAATCTAACGACCAAGCTCAATGATAAATGTGATGACCTTAACTTTTCTATCGTTACCTATGCAGCAATATACCTTCATCACCTTCAGCACGGAAAATGGTGTTTTCAGTGGTGTTGTGGCGACACAACTTGGAGGTAAACATCACTTCTCCTACACCGGTCCTCCATCAGGATCACGACTTTATCCATAAGGAATCTGTACAAATGCCCTTTTGCATATCCTGCTGTGTGATTGGTTCACCAACAGTAAACAAACGATTGACAAAGAGCGCCACTTTTTAACACTGATACAACAGGATATACACAGACCAAGAGTTATGATAATAAAATCATCATCTGTTGGTCTGTCTGTCTATACGTCCGCCCGTCTTTTACGCTCTTGGATATCCATCTCTTATCCGCAACTCCTCATATACCAGTTACTAAAATTCGATGAGATTTTACAGAATATCTCATACAGTGGCTGGAACGTTATTGTTGACAAACCAATCGTGTAGAATCGTTCGTGTATCGTGCAAGATCGTTCGTTTAACATGCAAGATCGTTCGTGTATCAGACTTAACGTGTGCGTTGTTAATCGTGCGACATCGTGCGTGTAGAATCGTGTAAATTTCGTTTTGTAAGTTTTTATCGGAATGTTATTTGTAAAATAAGTATTTCCCTTGTTTGTTTTTCTTAATTTATTAATTAAATTCAAATAAGATAGTGTCCCCCTCCTATTTTACTTTTTGATCTGAAAAATACGTATTTGGGTTTCCCATATCAAAACATGGACACTGTCATTGTTTTGATATGGGAAGCGGGGTGGAGATGGATGTGTATCATTTAGTGACATTATTGCTCATAGTACCTTAAGTAATTTAAGTGTTATTCAATTGTGAATCATTAAACAAAGTGTAAAAACATTAAACAAAAATGGTTGTAAAATTTCGTTACTTTTGATATGTTTAATTATAATACAAACTCAATAACAGAAGCGATGGGAGCTAGGGAAGGTAAAAACTGATATAAAAAGAAAAGTAGCCATGTAGCTTGTTTACATATGTGGTAAGATCGAATTTCTATGTGAAGTTTAAGACACTTTTATGGAGTCTGGAAATCCATGAATCCAAAGGATTGAAAATGAGAGAATGATATGGATACATGTAATTCAGGTGGTTGTCGGGGTTTGGAGGGTGTCCATTTGCCAAACCAGTGTTTCTTTTTGGAAATTACTGTAAAATCACATATTTTCGTGGGGTCAAACTTTCGTGGTTTGAGGAAAAAATGTTGATTCGTGGGGATTTGATTTCGTGGACGAAGAACTTTTTAGAAGTTGTGCATATGAAAATTTACATTTCGTGGTTGACATAAATTCGTTGGCCTCTTCATACCACGAGAACAGCGAAAATCAAACCCCCACAAAAATGAGTGATTTCACAGTAATCAATAAGAGGCTAGATTACAAAGTTAAATTATATAAAGTATAAATGTCCGCATTTAAGGGACGAATCGCTATCACTTAGATAACGATATGTTTCTTTGTCTAAAGCTCCGCCAATAAACATATCAGATACCTTTTCTTGTATGATATTACGTAAATGTGACAGATCAGGTTTTTCAACTTCAAGGTAGTGCTTTGATTCAAGTTGACGTAAAGCTTCAGTGACATATTTTTCTCTGTCCATGATGACCACAGTGTTACTTTTATCGGCTTTTTTTATTAGAATATGGCGATCGTTTTTTAATGAGACCAATGCCGCCCTTTCCTGGATTGTCTAAAGCTCCGCCAATAAACATATCAGATACTTTTTCTTGTATGATATTACGTAAATGTGACAGATCAGGTTTTTCAACTTCAAGGTAGTGCTTTGATTCAAGTTGACGTAAAGTTTCAGTGACATATTTTTCTCTGTCCATGATGACCACAGTGTTACTTTTATCGGCTTTTACTTAATTGTGAGTATATAGTGAAAATATGACTGCACAGTAAAGCAAGAAAAGACTGCAACATATAATTGCCGAAAAAACAATCGTTGCATTTAGCTTTCTTCAATGCATTGAACGTCTAACATAACATGACCTTTCATCGTAAAAGAGACACCATGATGCACAAAGGGGAAAATTGATATACGCAGAAATTTGCACAATTCGAGTATTTTTTTTAAAAAGTATTAGATTTCAGAAAATTAAAGATTTCAGGACCTTAGTTGTTATGGAGAAAGTAAAAGTAAAAATAATTTCAGTATACCCTATAACAAAAACATTTTTATACTTCTTTCTCCCTATTTTACGTGTGGAAGAAAATGTTATACCTTTATTACGGGCTGTGTGCGTTGAAGCATTGCATATGAAGTTAAATTGATTACCTATTTAATGTATTTTGGACGAAGGGATCAATCATAAAATTTTGCTTGAGGACAAAGAGAAGGAGAATTAAATTTTTATCCGTGATCTATAAAAATGGAAACGGAAAACTTAATTACGTTTAAAGTACGTAGTTTTAATTATAATTAATATTAGAATTGAATACTATTAATTATCCAGGTTCAATCAAGGGTGTACGGAGACTCTGAGGCCGAAGGGTTTATGGAATACAACCCGGGGTAAATCCCTGTACACCTTTGATTTGACCTGGATAATGAATTTATTTCCTATCCATGCATTAAAAATTCTTTATAAACATCAAAGTCTAATCAACTGTGTCTCAATTTATCGATAACTACGTACTTCAATGCATGTCAAGTTTTATTTACCCCCGGCTCAAGTCGGGTGCACGGATATTTACACCCGGCTTTGTAACCAATCAAAGCTCGTGTTACAAGCTAGATAGAAAATAATGTTCGTTATCTCCATATCCTTCTTCCATAGAATAAACATTTCAAAGAACAGTTAAAACTGATGTGCAATGGAGAGAAAAAACGACTTATCTATGGATGTTTTAAAGCATGGTGAATCTATTGTGTTTCGAACGACATTTGATAAACGTAATAGTAAAGCTTTAGAATTTTTTTAGATAAAAAATATTTTTTCTATTCACTGGTATACTGCTGTAAAATGTTGTAAATTGATGAACTGTTCATTATGAAATATATGCTGTAAATAACATTTATGAATTTCCAAGGCGTTATACATACCTTGCATTTATGATGTTAGTCCATTATTTATACACTGAATTGACGACGGATTTTTTCCGTTATTTCCTGATCATGACAAGGAGCACACGGCGGGTGTGACCGGTCGGCAGGAAGAATAGAAATTCGAATGAAAAGTGAACGGACTTGAAGGGTAAAAGATGCATAATATTTATCACGACAATGACATTTGCAGTTACTAGATAAATCATTCAGATGAAATACAAAGGCACTTAGAATGTTGAAGTAATTATAAGTGATTGAAAGTAAAAAAGTTCAAGAAGTGCTGTATTATAATTTCTTTGGTAATTTGTAGCTGAAGATATATGGTGTGATCATTGCAGAAATAATGAAGAATGAGCCTCAAGCTATATAAAAACAAACAATATTAACATACAATCAGTATATTTCTTTCCTGCATTAAGGTCTTATCGGTGAAGCAAACAAGTAGATGGATTTCAAAACAAGGAATTTAAGAAAAAATAACACGAACAAACTTTTTTTCAGAAACCAGCAATATTTCTTATAGATGTACTTTTCAATCGTTAACCTGAATAATGTTTACCAACTATAGTGAAAGAATTGTATAAGATTTTGTCATTAGGTTAAACATTTATGCAAAATTGTGTATGGAATTATAGAGAAAGCAAAACAAAATCTCATATCTAAGCAACAAGGAAAACCTTGCAGCACACGTGATGCGCATGCTTTCATGATAATTCTTATATATAATGCTGTAGATCTTTATTATGTATGACTATGTTCAAAATTTCTAAACATTTTGTCAAAAAATAAGAAAGATATTGAGACTTTAGTTTCAGCCAATCGGAATGAAGCGCACGTGTATGCGCTTGAGATCCTTTTATTTGGACCATATTATCTTGTCTATACTTCTAATATATCCATACGTTATGCGTTTCAAAAAAATTAATCAAAAAATATAAAAGTTACGGATATATCCATTATATAGTTTACTTCACATGTTGCGCGTGCACGCTCTTGCCAGCAAACGTGCATGTACGTGCTTGAATGAAAATTCTTATATATCATGCTGTGGATCTTTAAAATGTAAGACTATGTTCAAAATTTCACAGGATTATTACAATAGATAAGAAAGATATTGAGACTTTAGTTTCAGCCAATCCGAGTAAAGTGCACGAGCATGTGCGTGAGATCTTGCTAATTTGGCCATGTCATTTTGTCTATACTACATATTTTCTTTTATTTTGAATAAGACTCTCTCAAACAAAGTGAAAACTTCTCTCAATGATGAGAGCTCAATTATACAAACTGCTAATATTACTCCTCTTATGATAAACTCATTCAAATCTGTTTCACAAACAAAAAATCAAGTTCTTAAAACCAATAACCAAATTCATACTTCACAAATACAAAAAGATTCAGGATTTGGATTGATTAAGAAAGGTTATTCAAGAATATTTCTTTAACGGATACGATAATAAAGAAATCATATTTCTTCTTTTGTTCTATACAGAAGAGCTTCCAGCTGTTATTGGCATAATGCTCGCTTTTTCTATCATCTTTTTTTATCCCCTAGAACCCGAACTTTTAGCCGAGTTAATAAAGCAATAGACATGAATTTACTGAACACATGCATTTGTTTGGTAGGTCAAACATTAAGAAATACAGAGGTGTCATAGGTGAATATTGGTTGAATTGAATCTGGATTTCCATGATATATGCATATGAATAAAGCACAAAAGAATTGAAATAATTACTTCTAAGGGAAATTATTGCGCATGAATAAATAGTGCTTTCCTAAAATATACATGTAAAACAATTTTATTGATGCCGCAGCTGGACCAAAGCATTGTTATTGAGGAAAGTTATTGAGATATCACTCAACTACATGTGTGTTAAGAAACATTATTATGCTTCCTGTCACTTTGTTTCTATACAAACCTTACCCGACTATTATCGCATAGTGTTCTAAGGATTTATATAATGTAAGCATACTATGACGAAATAGTACACGACTGCCAATTCTGAAAATAATTCAACAACGCCCATACCGGGAAGCGAACTCACGATCCCGAGATTGTAAGTTCGACGCTCTACCGATTACCCCACAGACCCAGTTCTCATTTTATTGTTATGTAATGTATGCAAACTTATAGTTTCCAATATTTTATCAATAAAAAAATAATAATAATAAAAAATTAAAAAAAATAAACATTTTTTTTTTCTAAAATAGTTTCTCCTCAGCTATGTTAAGGAAGGTCAAAGTTCACATACCTTGTACACCATTTCAAAAGTTAAATTGTGACGTCATTGAAATTGAACAAGCCACAAAAATGAATTACCGACATGATCATGCGTAAATAACAACACGAATTTATTTTATATCGATTATTTACAAAATCTTTTAAAATTGCGAAACTTGAATAGCAATACAGTCAAGTAATAGAAGAAAGTCTTTCGTCAAATCTGACTTCATGAGCCTTGACATGACGCAGCACAGGTGATCTAGAAGACTAGATTCACTGGTTTAATAATTACAAGAATTCTGAAATATGATATCACTGCTAATTTTTAAAACTAAACATTAAAACTAAAAAAAAAATAATTCATTAAATATAATGTGTATAGAATATGAATTTATCTAGTAGCAATGTAGTTGTAAAGGGACAATGAATGTAGAGAATATCGCTTACACGATGAGCGTATTCGTAATTTACATCAAAAATGAAAGGACATGGACTATTTTGTTTGCGCCCGGAGCTTATCCTGGTCTGCATAGCATAATTTTTATTTATAATAGAATTTAAGCGAAGTGGAAATTTTTAGCTATAATTATAAGCATTTTGGCTAAATTTTCAATACTTCGAAAACAGCACTGACTAGCTCCAAGCACTTTTTGGGTAGAGGAAATAAACATCTTTTAATGTGCATCATTTTTTTATGACACATTTACAACCAGTGATCTTCCTTTGAAAGAAAGTTTCAGGAATATTGTCCCAGCCATTTCCGAGAAACCGCCTGGACAGCAAAAACATGCATACAATCGCAATATGTCGCCCGACTTCGTTCGGTGCGACATAATTAAATGCGGCACAGCAAAATTCCGGAAACATAAAAACCTTATCATAACATTACAGTTACAGAGATGGTATAAATTATTGTATGTTGCAAATAAATACAATGATTCAGTTTCGTGTGAACATTAAAAAAAATGTAAACCTAAAAATCAAAAAGACAATACAATCGTTCTTGATACTATTAAATCAAAGGACAGAATATTATAATTTTTTTGAATCGATTTTCCAAAAAAAAAAAAAAATGGTAAGGAACTCTAAGAAATAGAACTTACAAGATACTTAGGTCCGACAAACCAGCAAATGTAGCGTTCTTTATTGTGGTTATCTTGTTATTCTGGAGATATCTGAAAAAAAAGATGAGAAAATGTCAAGAGTAAAATTTGTTTTTTTTAAGGAAAATAAAATTTCCTTGAAAGTTCACTTTTTTGAGGATAAAATAATACAGATAAGATTCAATTACTACGGATATTATTTTTCCTAGCTTAGCAATACCAATACATGGAATTTAATCAATATAAACAAGTTTGGGACAGTTTGCGCTTTTTATAAACTGTAAAGCATCAGTGATGAATGAATTACTAGGATATTATATTTTGGACTATTAATATCCCCCCCCCCCAAAAAAAAAAATTAAAATAACGAATTAACAATCTCTCTAATTTTGTCAAAGCATTCACATTCATTGAAATAATTTTCATAATAAAAATAAGGTTCTTTTGGGGGATTTTATCTGTTTTGAGAATTTGTTTTGGGGTTTGTTATATTATTTGTTTGGTTACTAGATCTGATTGTAAACTCCCGGGATCGTTCGCTTTTCCGCATGTGAGAGGTTTGAAGGGCCAGGGAAAACCTTTCTCCAATTCCCTGGTCCTGACCAGACAAAGTTTATCCGATTCGCAATGTCCCAGTTTACATTCTATCTCCCTTGGATTTATTTATTCTCTTCCTGCATGTTTAGCGCATTACAGGTTATGGGCAGTGGCGATGTTACCCAACCTGTATAAATGCAACCAGAAAGAGACAAATTTCAGCTTTCCACTCTTTATTAAAGTAAACAATCTATTTCTAATATTTATAATTTCAATAAATAATTTTACAAAATATACTAAACCTTATTAGAAATATAACTACTTATAATATAAAAAGTTTAACTTGTAAATAAACTAAGCCATGTGAAAATTTAGATAATGATTATCAAAACCCGCGCAAGTCTACAAAATAATTTTACCTGTATAAATGCAACCAGAAAGAGACAAATTTCAGCTTTCCACTGCCGAATTGTCCCACTGTGCTACATTTATACTCCTGTACATGTCCTGCATATTTTAATATTTCTTTAATTACTTTTATCTTTAGAACTCGCGTTCGTTATCTTTATGCGACTAAATGATTTATCTCTGGGAACCGTCTAGATTAAAAGTTAAACTCCCTTCGATCTGCATCTTTAAATTCTTTCAACCAAATCCATCTTTTCATATACCAGTAAGTAGATTTATTTTATCCTCTGCACTCGTATCTGCTATCTCTCTAAGCCGAATAGTGCAAATCCATAAAATATATTAGAATTTTATTTTTACTGCAAATTTTGTTATGATATAATCACAAGTTAAAAACAAGTCTGAACAAGCATTCTTATAAAACTTATCTGTAATTCCCGGCTACTCATTTACTTCCGATCTGTTTAGCCTATTCCTTGCCTGTTCATTGCTTTAGTGTCTCAATGAAATACAGGGTAGGAGAAAAACCAAATACTAGTAAGAGTAGTTTTGATGAAGATATTAGAGAGTAAGTAGATTTCCTACTAAATTCTATTCAATAATCGTGTGCTTAATTTGACCCTCATCAATGACTCCACAGTGTATTAGTAATCATCAAGGAGGATCCTACAAATACCTAACATTCTGAACTTGTTGAATGCGCAAGTGAGTTAAGGCTTAATATAGGCATTTCTATGCAAATGAGCTAATAAAAAATGCATAATTTGTATATTTTATATACAGAAAAATTTCAAGCTGATTTTCTTATTCATATATAGTATCCACAGCATGCTAAAGCTAGTACACATATGACGTCATATTATGAGGTCATTGTTCTTTTCCGTTCAAGTAATAAAACACAACAACAAAACAACGTAGGCGCAAGGTCATAACCTCTTTAACCTGAAAGTAATAATTTAGAATGTTAAGAGCACAGGAAGAAACAAGACCTTTCAGTTAAAACTGAAAGGCGGCTTTCCGTAACTTTTCAGTGGCCATTCAGCCACTGAATGGCACATACATTTCAGTGACCTTTCAGTTGCCTTTCAGTCACATTTCAGATACCTTTCAGTCACCATTCAGCGGACACATTTCAGTCAACTTTCAGTGACCTTTCCATCAACTTTCAGTGACCTTTCCGTCGTCTTTCAGTGACCTTTCCGTCGACTATGTGAGACTTATTCAAAATGATTTTTAATTGAATATTTCTAGTTACATTAAGCATGTTAAGAAAATAAATTCTTCAAGTGATAAAAAATGATGATCCGATAACCGTTTCAAAATTTAAATAAATGCATAACATTCTATAGTGCTAATACGTGTATTTTTTCATGGAAATAAATAGTTTTGATTAATGAGACAGAATTATTTAATATTATTTAAACTATTGGAAGATCGCAAGTATTACTGATCAATTTCGTTTCTTAATTATGTCATTGTCAAAACTGCAGGATATTTATTTTTTCAAAGAAATTATTTTAAATTAATTTTTAATTACAAACAAATAAACAAATCGTTTATACCTGCCTCTTGTAAAAAAGAAATATATAGGAGATTTTAGCTTTCTAAATGATATTGCTTTAATAAAATCATTCTACTAAGTTTCTAGCTAGAGAATTTACAACGATCTTAAATCTTTGACACAGTAACAGGCGCCCGTCTCTGATAATTGTCATTATCCCGATAGGAGATGTGTAATTAATTAGTCTGTCCCAAAAATCCGCGCAACTAACATAGAAGATACAAAAGATATACAAGATATATACACATCGCAGCTACTCGATACAACAGGTGAACTGATTGTTCCATCGATTTCAATAAATTAAATGATTTTAAAACTTCAGTTGTCAACAAGAAGTCATAGCGTAATTGATAAGGTCGCGGACACCTACGCAGGAGACCCGGGTTCGATTCTGGGCATGGGAGCAATTTTTTTTCTTGTATTAATTTATTCCTATTTTTTTTTTTATTTGGAATTAGATACATTTAATGCTATTATACCAAGAAAAAGTGAAATAAAATTTTTAGGTTAAAAAATAAGCCGATTATTCAATAAAATGATTCAACTGAATCATCACGGAAAGGTCACTGAAATGTATGTGCCATTCAGTCGATTTCGCGGCCCACAGACCATGCTTTCCAAATAAAGAGTTTATTTTCAGAATACCACAGGAACAGGCATCATTCAATTATAACTGAAAAATTTTTGACAAAAGCAAGCAAACAGAAACGCCCATTTCCCCTTTTTTGACGGAGTAAAATTCTGTTTTCAATGACTCTTGATCGCCTTCCTTGTATGCTAATCTCACAGACATATCAAATCACATTACAGATAGTTTTGCCTTTTTAAGTATCTGTATGCACACACTTTGTTGTCTGATAATCCAACCCAAAGAAGGTGACTTTTGTGATCATAACTTAAACACCGTGGTCTATCCATTAACTGATACACCTTAAGAATCGGGGGTAGAATATGACCGTCCTTGTCAATCATTTGTACCGAGAAGGTTTTTAAATCACCCACCAGGATATTTGACATCGCGTCTGTACAGATTCCACTCGGCATTAGTCCTGAGTTTAATGAGGATTCCTGTATGGAGAAGCGATGTCTTCCCATACAATCTGTCACCACTACAGCATGGAAAGAGTCTGACACAACTATATCTCCATTGCGGTTTTCTGTGATAAACACAGGGTATCTGTAGAGTTCCTGACCTTCTTCGCTGTATTGTATTGTCTGTATGTGTTCTCCTACGTCGTTGTAACGATTTACTTTGCATTTTTCCGTATCCGAATTATACATTCCAACCAGCAGGTCTCCATTAACAGGGGAGCAGTATACACACTGCGATTTCCATGGTTCTGTCTTCTTTATTAATGTAAACCTAGTTTTGATATATTTGGTGGATGCATTGATGTTAAACTCCTTGTCTGTATAAATGAGTTCACCAACTCTGTTCACCGTGTGTATTCCTGTATAAGAACCTAGCACATTCGTCAGATGATGTAGTTTGTCACCTTCTGTATTTGTCAAAATGAGATTGTTATACCAATCACTAATCCAGACGCGATCTGATGGTACGCAGGAAATGTGATCAACATTACTAACACCTTTCACCGTGATAGACTTGCGCAAAATAGGTGTAGTCATTTCAAATCTTAATTGTCTTTTCCCCGTCTCTATGATGTGAATTTTACCCGGTAACTTCATTACATCCCGAATGTTGAGTTGTTCAGCAAGAAAGAGCGGGGCGTGTCGCGAAAGATTAGGAGTTTCCTTTATCTCAGAGACACACAATTTCTTAAGGAATGAAATATTAAATTTAACTGAGGTGTGCACTAACTGCTCATATTTGTCTTCATAGTACTCTATTCTGCCAATATGTCTGTTCATTATTATTTTTTGTTGTTTAAATCTTTCAAGGAAACTATTACGTTTCATTCTAAATTCACATACCACAGTGTTAATGAGGGTTTTTAACCTTTGACCTTCTGTAATCATTTGTGATTGACAGATGGAGATTTTTGTGCAACAGGATTTCACGTCTTTTTTGATTCCGGCCAGGATAAACCGGCTGTTATAAAGAGTCTCACTTCTGATGTTGTGAAAAAATTTTCTAAACTTTTGTCGGTATAATTTATATGTTTTTTTAATATCCTGAGTATTGTGATTTTTATGTTTTGTGCATTGTAAAAAGAAACAAAACATTTTGTTATTTCTGTGTTCTGTGCATTGGGCACAGACAGGAAACTCACATAACTGGCAATATTTGTCATAGTTTCTGTTTGGATGTCTAACACATATTTCTTGTTTTGTAAAGTTTTCGTATTTCTCGCGGTAAATCACAACATCGTGGTATATGGTATCTAGATCAATAACATGTTTCTCTTTACACAGTAGACACAGGTCATGTTTACATGTGGAACAGTAGAATTCTACGTCTCCTTTACAAAGAAAACACCGTCGTATTTTACACTGGGGATTGCATACGTTGCTGCATCCAAGTACATCCATAAGTTGCAATACCTATGATTTCAAACATAAATAAAAATGGTTACTTATAAAACAAAATAAAGCAGATAATGTTTGAAATTGTGGAGAAAGCATATAAAATATTGAAAAAATATAAAAAATAACGTTTAATTTTTGATAAATATATCCGAATCATCATAAATGCAACGTATGTATAACACCTTGGAAATTCATTAATGTTATTTACATCATGTATTTCATAATGAACAGTTCACCAATTTGCAAAATTTAACGGCAGTATACCAGTGAATAGAACAAATATTTAAAAAAAAAATAAAGCTTTATTATTACGTTTATCAAAGGTCGTGCAAAACACCACAGATCCACCATGCTTATAAACATCCATAGATAAGTCGTTTTTACTCTCCGTTGCTCGAAAGTTTTAACTGTTCCTTGAAATGATTATTCTGTGGAAGAAGTATGTGGAGATAACGAACATTAATTTCTATCTAGCTTGTAACACGAGCTTTGATTGGTTACAAAGTCAAGTGTAAATATCCGTGCACCCGACTTGAGCCGGGGGTAAATAAAACGTGACGTAACAATGCATACTTTTTCTATGACAAAAACCAAATACCGTGACGTCACGATGCATTGAAGTACATAGGGTGAATTCACCATGCATCGGACACATACCTTACTTCGGACAACTTTAGGCAATAAACTCTCTTTCAGCTTAAGAGTTTCGTGTATTTATTTGTTTCTGTCTTAAAGATGAAGATTAAAATTTTTTAATGATACCGATTGTTCTCATCATGTTGTGATAAAAATACCCCGAGAATTGCCTTGAAGTTACGTCATATTTTACATCATCAAAGGGGAGTAATCCGAAAGAAGAAGGTATGATTTTCATACAAATTTTGCCTTTGATTTTCTAAAAAAAAATGAAACTGGTGTAAAAGTTGAAAACTCTTGCTTTTTAAACAATTGAAATTCAATGCAGAAAAATCATACAAGTCATTTTTCTCACATGTGTTTTTAACTGCTAATTATGACGTCATAAACATGTGCATTTTCCCGTATTTTCTTAAAAAAGTTGCAGAAGACACCAATTTTCAATGGAATTTTCTTTCAGATAACATTTTCCACAGGCATCGCCCACAAAGATCTTGAGATATGTGATTTGTTATTGAATTTTGCACAAAATATCAAAAAATTAACGTGGGCGACGGCTGTGGACACTGTTTTCTAAAGGAAAATCACCCTTGAAATGTGACATTTTGAGGCTTTTTCTGTTGAAAATAGAGAAACGCTTTATATTAATGACATCATACTTGCAGAATGGTAAAACTTCATGCCATATTCTTTCCTGATTTATCAGAGTTATTTATTTAACTTATATTTAAGCCAGTTTCAAAACTTTTTGATGCCATTACATTTTTAGGGCGCTATAAAGCTAAAACCATACCTTCTTCTTTATGATTTTGCAATTTTTAGAGTTATCGTTCTTTTAAATTTGTCTTTCACGAAACGAGTTGGACTTAGGTGAATTTTGTCAGGTATTTGTAATTTTACATAAATTATAAAGAATTTCACTTCAATGTTCGTATAATTCTTTTAGGAGCTGGTTTTCACTTGTATGTTCATTTTTCCGTACATCGGACACAAATTAACCATGAATCGGACACTTTCCGATGCAAAGGTAAGCACTACCATTTTCATACAGAACCCAGCTGATAGCTGTTTTTTTTGCGGAAAAAGAAAATAAAAACTCTATATTTTCAGTCAAATAAAAGTTATCGATGTATGACGTCTGGAATTTGACTCAATTTATTTCTACAAATCAGAGTATGATAAACCATAAAAAAAGGCGCGAATTACCGCATTTTAAAGCATTTCTAAGGCAGAGTGAGGTCTCTTGAATCGTTCTACATTTGTGCAACGATATCGTCAATTAAATTTAAGATGAGAGTTATTTCTTAGATAAAAGATAAAAATATATCCATATCAAACATTTTAAAGCACTTTGATAAAGGTCTGATATTTTTTCCGTTCAAATACTGTCTGTCCGATGAGTGGTAAACAATGTCCGATCCATGGTGAATTTTGAGTTATTCCTAAAAACTCGATTTTGGAGGATATTTTCTCAATAAAGGGCATATAATTGTGTCCCAAATTAATATTTTAATCACAAACTAAATGTCAAACTCCATTTTGATAATTTTCCGTCGGTAGCGATATCGCTAGAACTTGTTGAAGTACAAGGGTATCCGATGCATGGTGAATTCACCCTAGTTATCTTATGGATAGATTGAGACACAGTTGTTTAGACTTTGATGTTTGTAAAGATTTTTTATGGATGTAGGAAACAAATTCGTTATCCAGGTCCAATAAAGGGTATACGGGGATTTACACAGTCTTCGCCCTCAGGGTGTATAGAATAAAACCCGGGGAAAATCCCCGTACACCCTTGATTGAACCTGGATAACTAATAGTATTCAATTTTAATTATAATTATAACTACGTACTTTAAACGTAATTAAGTTTTCTGTTTCCATTTCTATAGATCACGGATAAAAATTTAATTCCCCTTCTCTTGGTCCGCAAGCAAAATTTCATAATTGATCCCTTCGTCCAAAATACATTAAATAGGTAATCAATTTAACTTCCAATGCAATGCTTCAACGCACACAACCCGTAATAAAGGTATAGCATTTTTTTTTCATGATATGGTTTAAAGTCTTAAACACCAGGTTTCCACATGTAAAATAGGGAGAAAGAAGTATAGAAATGCTTTTGTTATGGGGTATACTGAAATTATTTTTACTTTTATTTTTTCTCCATAAAAACTAAGGTCCTGAAATCTTTAATTTTCTGAAATCTAATACTTTTTGAAAACAAGAGGCCCATGGGCCACATTGCTCACCTGAGCACTGTTGCTAGCAAAAAGTAGAAATTGGTTTATTATTGAAAAGTTTAAATTCAAAAGTAGTCCCATGACTGATCATGGCTATGCTATTCTTGAGAAGAAGATTTTTAAAGAATTTTCCTATATTTCTATGTAAAACTTTGGTCGGCAATTGTGACCCCGCCCTACCCCCGGGGGTCATGATTTGAACAAACTTGAATCTACACTACCTGAGGATGCTTCTATATAAATATGATCAATTATGGCTGTGCTATTCTTGAGAAGAAGATTTTTAAAGAATTTTCCTATACATTTCTATGTAAAACTTTGGTCGGCCATTGTGGCCCCGCCCTAACCCCGGAGGTCATGATTTGAACAAACTTGAATCTACACTACCTGAGGATGCTTCCATATAAATATGATCCATTATGGCTGTGCTATTCTTGAGAAGAAGATTTTTAAAGAATATTTCTATATATTTCTATGTTATACTTTGGTCGGCCATTGTGGCCCCGCCCTACCCCTGGGGGTCATGGTTTGAACAAACTTGAATCTACACTACCTGAGGATGCTTCCATATAAATATGATCAATTATGGCTGTGCTATTCTTGAGAAGAAGGTTTTTAAAGAATGTTCCTATATATTTCTATGTAATACTTTGGTCGGCCATTGTGGCCCCGCCCTACCCCCGGGGGTCATGGTTTGAACAAACTTGAATCTACACTACCTGAGAATGCTTCCATATAAATATGATCAATTATGGCTGTGCTATTCTTTAGAAGAAGATTTTTAAAGAATTTTCCTATATATTTCTATGTAAAACTTTGGTTGGCCATCGTGGCCCTGCCCTACCCCCGGGGGTCATGATTTGAACAAACTTGAATCTACACTACCTGAGGATGCTTCCATATAAATATGATCAATTATGGCTGTGCTATTCTTGAGAAGAAGATTTTTAAAGAATTTTCCTATATATCTCTATGTAAAACTTTGGTCGGCCATTGTGGCCCTGCCCTACCCCCGGGGGTCATGATTTGAACAAACTTAAATCTACACTACCTGAGAATGTTTACCCATAAGTTTAATCTTTCCTGGCACAGTGGTTCTTGAGAAGAAGATTTTTAAAACATACCACCAAATTTTCATTAATTCCCAATTATCTCCCCTTGAATGAGGGCATGGCCCTTCATTTGAACAAACTTGAATCCCCTTTACCCAAGGATGCTTTGTGGCAAGTTTGGTTGAAATTGTTCCAGCAGTTCTTGAGAAGAAGTCGAAAATGTGAAAAGTTTACAGACAGACAGACAGACGGGCGCCGGACAAAATGTGATCAGAAAAGCTTTCTTGAGCCTTCGGCTCAGGTGGGCTAAAAATACTCGAATTGCGCAAATTTCTACGTATATCAATTTTCCCCTTTGTGCATCAGGGTGTCTCTTTTACGATGAAAGGTCATGTTATGTTAGACGTTCAATGCATTGAAGAAAGCTAAATGCAACGATTGTTTTTTTTTCGGCACTTTTATTTTGCAGTCTTTTCTTGCTTTACTGTGCAGTCATATTTTCACTATATACTCACAATTAAGTCTTTCTATACATGATACAGATATCTTAGAGGAAACACATGATTTGTACTCATTGTGTAACTTTAAGTTTATTTTTAAATGGCGAGTTTGTTACTATCGGAAAGAGATTCAAACTGAATATTTATGTTCCCCAAACGGAGTTTGGGAACATATTGTTTTTACTCTGTTTCTTATTATTATTATTATTATTTTTTTTTTTCTTATTTGTTCTCCGGTACTTTTTTGTCCGCGAGTGTTCTCAGAAACTGTTCACCCAACTGAGCTAAAACCTTTTTAGGGTTAATAGGTGTGTAGTGTAGGTGTGCGGAACGAAGGTCATTTTGCGCGCATACGCATGCACGTGCGTGCGCGTGAAATGAGTGAATTGACTGATATACTTCATATAGCTATAACTTTTACATTTTTTGATGAAATTATTTGAAACTCATTGTATAAGGATAGATTAGTAGTGTAGATAATGTGATACTGTCAAATTCGTAGGAACTCACGCGCATGCACGTGCGCTTTGCTCTGATTGGCTGAAACAAAAATCTCAATATCTTCTCTGTTTTTTGACGAAATGCTTTGAAATTTAAAACATAGGCATGCTTTATGATATTCTACAATATGGTTTATAAGAATTTTCATTAAATCACGCGCATGCACGTGCGCTGCAATCTGATTGGCTCAAACTTTAAATGGCTATAACTCCCTTGGTTTTCAACCAAACAGCATGGGATTTAGAACGAAGACAAACATAATGGACTCCTAGAAGAAGGTATAGTCATCATGAACATACTTGCACGTGCATGAACGTGCGCTTCGCTCTGATTGGCTGAAACAAAAATCTCAATATCTTTTTTATTTTTTCACGAAATGCTTTGAAATTTAAAACAAAGGCATGCTTTATGATATCCTACAATATGATATATAGTAATTTTAATCAAGTCACGCGCATGCACGTGCGCTGCAATCTGATTGGCTGAAACTTTAAATGGCTATAACTCCCTTGATTTTCAACCAAACAGGATGGGATTCAGAAAATAGATAGATATTATAGACTCCTACAGCAGGGAATGGTCATCATGCACATGCATGCACGTGCGTGCACGTGAAATGAGTAAAATTCCAAATACACTAGATTCAACATATTTTGGGATTAAATGCTGTAATATTTAGTATATTAAAATATATCAATAGTGTAGACAAGATGATATGGTCATTACGCACATGCATTCAAATGTGCATGCGTGCAATGCTTAAATTGAATACTTCTTGTAAAACTTTGTTAAAGACTTAAATGTATCGCGTTTGTCTTATTTAATCAAGCTTACAGGGAATAAGGCAACAAAAGGGAAATGGGGAGCGTTTGGGGAACATCTGTAACGGTTCCCGTTACAATTAGCACTAGTTATTTTTATAGTCATGGAATTTTCCTTACGTATTATACTGATTTGTTTTTAAACGGATTATCAATTTGTTTTATTTGTGATAGTGAAACTTACAAAGGATTAATTTAAACATTAAAGTCAATTTAATATCCCTGTTCTTCTTCCGTCATTTTAATTCATGTAAAACGACACATCTAGAGAATATCTGCCTAATTTTTTATGATGACACGTTTGGCTTGATAGATATTTGAAAAAAAAAAATCAAACAGAAAGTATCACATAGATCTCACAAAAATGCCTCGTAATTTTTAAATTTCAAATATACTATATTTATTGATAGTAGATTTCAGAGACGTTTTTTTGTCAAAATTGTTTACGGTTGATGTTAGTAAAACTTACCTCTACGTTTCCTGTAAAGAAGTCTTTATATACAAAATTATAAATATCTCGATTGTATAAAGTCGCCCATATTTGGATACGGTTTTGACGGCATTTAAACTGTTCTCGTTTGTAAAACCACTATGTAGGATTAGCAAATGGATTCCCAAAATGTATGAATTTAAAAGGCCGTATTTTACTGTTGTTCATATGTACTTTTAAAATCACTGGCAAATTGAGATATCAAAACTGACATCTGATGCGCAGAAATATGTATCAGTGAGAGTATATTTAGAAATCACTTACTGTGACCTTCAACTCGACATTGAGATATATCAACGACGGATTGTCAATTAACATTTCACAACATGGCGTTTATTGATGAAAAGATTCAAGAATATTTATTTAACGGATACGATAATAAAGAAATCATATTTCTTCTTTGGTTCTATACAGAAGAGCTTCCATGTGTATCACCATAAGCAGTTAAAATTCGAGCAAATATTTTATTGCCCAGTGATTATAAACTGACTTTAATTTTGTATTTGATAATCATATTTTGAATAACAAACACGAAGTACATGTACCAAGAGGAGAGAGGGAGGAAGACTTTTGTTTTGTGTTTGCTTTTAATTTTCTTGATTGTGAATACTGTATTTAACGGTGTTAAAATTTCACGAATTCTCAGAAAGTACAATAGCGATGGTTTTATTTTCACCAGGGACCTGATTTCACGATGCAAGAAATTAATTTAAATTTCGTATAAGCATTTACTCGTTTTGAATAGTTACTGATAGCATTCACCATAGGTTTAATGTTGCGGAAAAAAGATGAATCGTGAACATAGTGAAGCTAAAACCATCGTGATTATTTTCCATTCTACAGTATTAATTAACCCCCTCCCCCCTCTTTTAAAAACCAAAATCTAGATCACGCGGATTTCGATTTCTTTTACATCAGTCACAAGCTGAGTGTATTGTTGAATTTATCTTGATTATCAAACTATATTTTGACAATCTTCTAACAAGGTATGTGACATGGTTAATTTTAATGCTCAAGTGAAGTTTATTAACCCAGTAAGATCTATTTCTGATATACAGGGTGTTTCAGAAAACATGCAACCATTTACTTTCCTCACCATATTGATATGCAAACAGTAAAATTTGAAAGTCTTCTATAAAATTATGCTAAAAGGCCTCAAGTTTTTATCAATATCAAAAATGTTGAAAATAATTACCATTTTAATAAATTTTATTTATAATAGAATTTAAGCGAAGTGGAAATTTTTAGCTATAATTATAAGCATTTTCGGCTAAATTTTCAATACTTCAAAAACAGCACTGACTAGCTCCAAGCACTTTTTGGGTAGAGGAAATAAAAATCTTTTAATGTGTATCATTTTTTTTTGATAAACAAGCGTATGCCCTTGCACTATCATTATTTCCTACATTCAGCTTAACAATTCTATTTTCATACAAGTCACATGACAAACAGCTGATACGTGCGATATAACTGGTGATATCTACGGCCCAGTCCTATCCATAATTGATAACTATTTTACATTTTCTACAAGTAATCAGTTGCATTGTTACAATTTTTTTAAAAGAAGTAATACATATTAAAACGGTACAAAGGTCACATTTTCCACATCGGTCCTTAACATAGCTGAGTCGCAATTTTGCCCCCTTCACTGAACTATCATTCTCTAAAATCTTATGTTATCATACCTATTGCTTGGAATATTGAAATAAAAGAAAACAGATTATGACGTATATGTTTCACAACATAACGTCATAGTAGGACGTACTCACGTGAATGTAAAAGGTGACGAAATATTGGAAATTGAGAAAATAAATTGTCATTTTATGCAACAGTCAGCATTATGATAACAATAGTGTTGTGTTATGCGTGCACTATGCCTAAATAGTAGTCAGGGTTTGACACATAATGTGTCAAACCCTGACTACTATTTAGGCATAGTGCACGCAAAACACAATACTATTATATAAATAGTCTCATGCCATCTTAAACATTTAACCCTTAGCGCTAAGTAATGACGCCAGTAAGGGGATCGGGTTTTATTATATTATTCAAGTATATCAAGAGGTTGCCAGAATCGCCCAATGTATTTGGGTCGGTAACCTTGGTTACGATTGTAACCAGTAACTAACTGTAATTGCTTTTAACTGAAAATTGTAGTGCTGCCATGGCCATTATTCGCCATTAAACTTTAAGAAATATATATTTGTGTGGTTTTCTCAAATAATAATGTCTTATATAAAACTGAATACACATGTATTGGATTGTATATAATGTCGACTGGTCATACACACCCGCCATGTGCTCCATTTAAAACACACTGAATCGTCGACGGATTATTCCGATATTTAATCGGCAGTAAATATATCTCCATAGATTTCAAGTGATATGGGATCTATTTTGTTGTTGAGTAATTTTTAATATTTTATGGTTACAATTTTATATTCAATGTATTTATTAGAAAGAAAAAAAAAAACAATCTTAGAAATTTTATCTATAACTTCATATTTTCCTCAGATTTCTGATCTTTCTCAATATGACCTTTTTTCTCTGAGCAAGGAAATTAAATTAAAGAATGTAATTGTGCTACTGAGCGAAATCATAATACCCTATACAAAAAAAAAGACAAATTGGCAAGGAATGTCTGCTTGAACTGGTGTCAACATTATATCATGAAGCAGATATAAGTCACAAAATATTGAGTCACGGAGGATACTCGGTGAATATTATGGGTGATCTTATTTATATAGACAAAAATTTTAATATCAACAAAAGATCTTCAAACGATGTCATAACGATCTCACCAATAAAGAAATCCATACCGTGGATTCTGACGTGTCTCTACTGCTCTCTCTTAAATGAAGACCTATTTATTGGTCGTAAAATGGAATATTGAAACTAGAAAAGGCAAGTTAACATGGTATAACAACATAAAACATAAACGATCACAAAACTACTTTTGTGAATATGAATTTCTTAACCCTCTGCACGTCACGGAGAATCACAATGGTGATCTGATAGTTTCGGATCGCACTGATTTTGACGCTGGTGATGTAGTGGTGACAGAGCGCGGAGGAAAATATCGCTTCTCCTACAGTGGACCTCCATCTGATATAACGGATCGATTTTCATACACAGGACTTTCTCAGAATTACGACTTTCACCACAGGGGGTTTGTACTGATGCCCTATCATAAATCATTGTGAGTGATAACTACACCAAGACTGTACTGATGATCTACAAGGAGGGTCATTTTATATTACTGATAGAGACAAATCAGAATGAGATGGATGGACCATTTTAAAACTCACATTCTCTGTGTTGCATATCCAAAAAGCAATAGACTGAATGTTTATAGGGCTATAAAACGGATGTCTTCGATTACATAATTCAAGGGAGGTGGGAGGATTGTTATATGTAAAGAAAAAAATATATCCTTAAATGTAATGTAATTGTCATTAGTTTATCGATGAGGTTTTACATTTTTTCAACAAATTCTATTGGTATTGGAATTTAAAATGTGACTTTTCTACTAATTATTTCTCATCAAATGCAGTATCAACCATAATATTGATGAAAAACTTTTTTTAGTATTACATGTATACATGTGTATAGCTTGTATCATAAAAGGTGGCTTACACGCTATTCCTGACATTTTGGAGTCTTTCAAGACATGTATTCATACATACAAATTTGCTTGATATATAAAGTTCGGTTTTTGAGTGCAGTAGAAAAGAGCCGCCATATCTAAAAGATAAAATGGTATTCTTCTATGAATAAATACTGAAAATAGTAGTAAAAAAGTCATATTTAGTTTTCGTATGTTGATTTATATTTACCAGTATTTCTAATGCGATTGTTTTGTAAAACACATTTTTATTGGCTAATGCAATGATGTTTGAAGCAGTAAAATGAGCATTAACGTAAATGGAAGCCTTTTAGCTCTTCTGATCCAAAGGCTCAAAGAGATAATGTTATGGCCATTCGTGCAGTGTTCGTAAACTTTTTAAAATATGGGCCATAACTCAAGAACCCATTGGCCAATCAGAGTCAGATTTGTCAAAGGTTATCTTTTACTCAACGGCAATCATTTATTCTAGAACTAGGGTTGGGACACTTAAACAAGGGGAGATGATCAGGAAAACAAAACCAAAAGTACTAATGGCTAAATAATCTTCTCCAGAACCACCGGGCAGATTTTCACCAAACTTGCATACAAGGATCAAGATATGTTGAAGATTGCACGGGGAATTACCCTTGGGGGCAAAGGGCGTGGTCTCTAGGTCACTTCAAAGTTGACCTAAATTTACACTTAATAAAACGTTTATATTTTGCTTACTGTAAGGACTAGGATCATCAAATCTTGTAAGTTGATGCATTATAGTATTTCTCATTATGTTAAATCAAAAGTAGGTCACGGTGACTGACTTTTAAAATTTTGCGGGCATTTGTTTTCAAAATGATTTGAAGGCATATTTTGGACACTTTAATGCCTATGAAAAATAAACTTTGTCAGTTGATGCATCTTGGGTCCCCAAACAACGAGAATATAAAAGAAGGTCATCGTGACCTACTTTTTGAACTTCATGGCTAATCCTTTCTATAAACATTAAATCTCATTATCTCAGACACTAAGAGGTTTAGAAACATCAAATCTTGTAAGTTGAGGAATCTCTGGACCTTAAGCCATATTCATAAAAAGTAGGCCACTTTGACATGATTATTAAATTTTGCAGGCTTTCAAAGAATGTAGACAGAAAAGTTAATTTGGAATATCTCAGGTATTTATTGGCTTACAATCAACATACTTTGTCAGTTGTTGTATCTTGAGTTTTCTAAAATGTCACTACCCTAACAAAGAATTACTAAAGTTAACTATAGTTTACTATAGTTAACTATAGTTAACTATAGTTATAACTTTGACACTTTGACAACTTTGACTTACTATAGTGATAACTTTGATACTTTGAAAAACTTAATTGAAAACTTTGATACTTTGAAAATCTTTGACGAAAACTTTGACACTTTGAAAACTTTGGCGAAAACTTTGACACTCTGAAAAACTTTGGCGAAAACTTTGACACTTTGAAAAACTTTGGTGAAATTTGACACTTTGAAAAACTTTGGCGAAATTTTGAGACTTTGAAAAACTTTGGCGAAAACTTTGGTACTTTGAAAAACTTTATCAAAAACTTTGACACTTTGAAAAACTTTGGCGAAAACTTTGACACTTTGAAAAACTTTGGCGAAAACTTTGACACTCTGAAAAACTTTGGCGAAAACTTTGACACTCTGAAAAACTTTGGCGAAAACTTTGACATTTTGAAAAACTTTGGCGAAAACCTTAACACTTTGAAAAACTTTGGCGAAAACTTTGACACTTTGAAAAACTTTGGCAAAAACTTTAACACTTTGAAAAACTATAGTAAACTATAGTTTATTAGATTTATTTTGTTAGGGTGAGAAGAAGGTCAAGGTGACGCAGTTTTTGTAAACAAGGCACAAGCCCAGTGGTTGTTAATGGTTTTCGTTTTACCAGGTTTGTTCAATTGTTAATCTCTGCACACACCACAGAACACGGACTGAAAAAAAAACGGGTGTGTTGGTTTTGTTTTGCACATTCTACTCTGAATTTTATGGATTATACTTTTTATATTTTTTTTCTTTAAAAGAAACAAATTTGGAAATTTTTGTTTATGAGGATAAAGTTAAAATTTTGAAGATGCAAGGATATGCATATCTATCAAAAGCGTCTAGAAATTTGAGCTTTAAATAACTTCCGGAGAAAAATAACATATTTATTATGTTTTTGTGTGTAATTCTATAACAGCATACAAGATATGAAATTATTCAGCGAATTTGAAAAAAAAAATCAACATCAAATCTGTGTTTAAGCATCTTTAAGTGACCATTTCATAAGTACTATGACCGAGACAATGACCGTGTAAGAAATCATAATTCATCATTAATCAAATGCTGACTGACTTTTTTCATTTTGATTGTTAGTGAATGGTGATGACGTGCAGCATACGGCTGTTCTGACTAGTAGGCATGGGATGCTCACCCCTCCATGGCACCTGGTCCCATCTTTTGGGTTTAAATAGATGTCCCTGTTAGCTTCTGCACTGTATTGTTTATTGGATTGGTTAGCTTGTATATTGTTCGTTTTGTCCATATATTTTAAATTGACGATCTATTAAAAATGTTTCCTGTTTAGAAGTGGTGTGATAAAAGGAAATTGGATTTTTAAGAGCAAATTATGAAAATTGAATCAAATGGCCCTTAAAATAAATATCTAACTTTTTCTCTTTATTTATAACTCTAATTTGTGAGGCTTTACGTATGACTTTTATTGGTAATCTTCAATTTTTAATTTAGACATATGACATGATGAACTGCACGTTTCCTCGCCTATTTATCATATATTTTTTATATACTTTCATATTGAATACTGTTATTTATCTCAATTTCCTTCATTGTATAAAACTGCTTATTTTCAGGCATTTTTTTTAAATATTGTGCGCAGACTTGATGAAACTTAATATCTCTACAAAAGATGAATTTATTCAAGACTAATTAATGGCAGAAATTTTTTTTTTCATCTTCTCATCTGCGCACTATATTTTCAATCAGAAAAAGAAAATGTCAAGAACAATCTCATTTTGGTCTTACGGGAATCACAGAATCCACAGAAAAAAAACTCACCAAATCATCAAGACTATTTATTTTTGTTTAATAGAAAATAAAATGACAGAGGACGACAGAAAATATATAATTACGGCAATATTAATATGACATGTCACTATATAATTGTAAAAAAAAAACTTGTATTACCATTCATTTGACATTCTCATTTAATATTATGAAAAACGTCAGTCAGCATTTCACTCAAACTTGACTTAAATTTTGAACTTATATTTGCTGACAAGTTCATTGTATTAACCATAAAGCGTACGAAATGATGAACGAAAATGTACGGGAATCACAGAATCCACCAAGACTATGTATTTTTGTTTAATAGAAAATAAAATAACAGATAACCACAGAAAATATATAATAACATCAAAATTATTATGACATGTCACTATATAATTATAAAGAAACAATATTTATTACAATATGAAATCAATTACATTGCACATATGTAATAATTATTCATGAAGGTATTCTTTATATTTGAATGGTCAATTCATTGCAACTCTAAATATCGATTATACATTGTATTGTCGATAAATTTTACCATATGTCTAAGGAGCTATTTGTCCATAACGTATTGCAAACAAAATCCTATAAATGAAAATATTAAATCTATAATAAAACAACAAAATTCACTTGATAAGGTAAAAAAATATGACTACTCCAGGCCGCTTTCCCATCAAAATTACGCAGCAGAACAAGTTTCCCCTATTGTATTTGAAGAACAAAACTGAACTTTTTGATAAATGTTTAATTTCAGTGTTATAGATTATTTCGTGTATTAAGTATAAATCGAAAAACACAATGAATTGTTATAATTCATCTATATCATTATGTTATAACAAGAAGTCATTAAAAAAAAA
>PRKT01000327.1:83419-112910 GCA_003671525.1 Saccostrea glomerata
ATTCGTCGCTTTTTACAGGTTTCCATGGCAACGGTAGACATATTGGAACTGAACGACCTCACTGCACAACTACAACCAGTGATCGTCCTTTGAGGAAAGTTTCAGGAAGATTGCCCCAGCCATCTCCGAGAAACAGCCTGGATAAAAAAAAACATGCGTACAATATCAATATGTCGTCCCCGACTTCGTTCGGGGCGACATAATAATAAGAAACAGAGTAAAAACAATATGTTCCCTCACTTCGTTTGGGGAACATAACAAGCAAACATGTCATGTGAGTTTGACTGATTGATAAGCGAGTGTCATTTTATCATTTTGAAAAGTTTGAAAATCTTGTGACAGACATAGGTTCTACCTTATGATAATCACTTAGTACATGTAGCGCATTGTGAAGAGTAAGGAAATGTGATTTTAAGTTACTCCCAATATGTCCAGGGAACAGAAGTAGGGATTTAGATTTAAGGATCAATAATATTTTGACAATTGCTTACACATAGGATGTTCCATTTAGTGTTTTTAAAAATATTTCAACATTATTACAGAGGATTATAAAAAAAATAAATGTGGATTGAGCAGAGTAAGGCCAAAGACCCTTGTTTTGTCATTTTGGAAGAATATCATTTCTCAGCAGTTACAGGTAAAGTCATTGTAGACATTGGCCCAGAGATTCAGTATCATGTTTCACTCTTCCAGGATAGGGGGTGCATTTATTATAATAAGTTATCACATTCAATCGTATTTGCATACATTTGTTAATAGATAATACAAGGTTCCCAGAACTAGGCAAAACTTTAGTTTGGAGTTCTGGCTCTGCTTATCAAGTATTTACACAGGGAAGGTCATCCATGAGAGTGAGAGTTTGACCAGGGGTTGGCCCTTTGGCTGAAACAAAGAGTGATAAAGATTATGGTGGCAAGGGTATGAGAGTTAAAATTTACGCAAGTGAGTTTAAGGCTACGTATAGAGGTTTTTATGCCAAAATCTAATTAAAACCCATAATGACTATACCTACCGCACAGAAAAAGTTAAGATTTGTTATCTAATACAGTCTTATTACCCACGACATTTGATAGCCAGAACATATCATGACGTCATATTATGACGTCATTGACCTCTACTACAGAAGTTTATAAGGAACATCAACAAAATCATTTCGGCGCGAGGGCATAACTTACTTTGTTTTACAGAAACGAGGTAAAAATTGACATAGAATATTCTAAGCATTTAAGATGTTGCTGCACAAATATCGACACTCTAAGTGTTTAGTTACTTTTCTAATAATTTAGGTTGAAACAGGGTAAAAAGATACAGTCCAGTGAAAGTTTCATTAATTTTTTATTGATTGAGAAAGTGCATAGGATTTGTGCAGCAATTTTATTAGTTTTCGGAATAAGCTCTTAACATTCTAAATTATTACTTTCAGGTTAAAGAGGTTATGACCTTGCGCCTACGTTGTTTTATTGTTGTGTTTTATTACTTGAACGGAAAAGAACAATGACGTCATAATATGACGTCATATGTGTACTAGCTTTAGCATGCTGTGGATACTATATATGAATAAGAAAATCAGCTTGAAATTTTTCTGTATATAAAATATACAAATTATGCATTTTTTATTAGCTCATTTGCATAAAAATGCCTATATTAAGCCTTAACTCACTTGCGCATTCAACAAGTTCAGAATGTTAGGTATTTGTAGGATCCTCCTTGATGATTACTAATACACTGTGGAGTCATTGATGAGGGTCAAATTAAGCACACGATTATTGAATAGAATTTAGTAGGAAATCTACTTACTCTCTAATATCTTCATCAAAACTACTCTTACTAGTATTTGGTTTTTCTCCTACCCTGTATTTCATTGAGACACTAAAGCAATGAACAGGCAAGGAATAGGCTAAACAGATCGGAAGTAAAAAAAGTATTTCAAATCGGAGGGGGGGGGGTATCATGCGTTCCCAATTTATAGGTTAATCAGTACAATCGTATCACTCAGATGGAACACATTTGTCAGTGTTAGCGAATTCAATTTTCCTCCTCAACATTCGGGGGACCTTGGGGATGTTTTGTCGGATTGGTAAAAACAACGAATTTCCTTATAAATATTTATAAAGGCATAATCAGTCCATAGATTTAGATATTTCTTTTGGCAGAGACACGGTGGTCATTTTAAAGGTTCCCACCCCTACCATGTGGCGGTGGGCAACCTGATTGTATGTCTGCAAATGCACACATTTATCAGGTGCACATGTGGCGTTGTTATCACCTTCAAGTTGGTTCTTATGTTGACTGTTGTTGAATTGATGTTGACTATCGTTGCGTTGACGTTGATTTGATAATATTTTCAAATAGAGACAATTTAAAGTAAAGAGATGTATATTCAATTAAATGTTTTTGCCGGTAGGATGATTGTGAACCCGAAACCAGCATGTTATTTGCCGTTTCGGACGACACATAAAATGTTGTTGTAAGGGATGAACGCTGTTGTCTTGCGGCCCCAAAGTTGATGTTGTTTGTTGAAATACATTAATTCGACCATTATGGCCAAAATCTGCCATACAATTAAAAAAAATAAAATTTAAATGTGTTTTAAATTATGAAAAGAAAATTCAGTAGCAATGTTGTTAATACAAGCATAGGGTTTGTGTAAGCCCATGTATATTATAGGTGTCTGGCTAGGATATCCCTTATGGTATTACTGCTTTTGATAAACAAAAATTACAGACACCCATGCTCTAATGTATCCCTTATAAGGATATAAATATACTTAACGAAAATATACAAATATGACTATAAAAATTGATAAGACAGATGGGCGAACAAGCACACCACAAACCTGTCAGTAACTTACAACTTATGGACAAGTGCCCCCTCCGGTAGAGACGAATGGGAAACATCAAAACCTCACAAGTAACGACTAACAGAGTAACATTTGTAAAAACCATTAGGTGCACAAATTAACTACATAATTCCTGCAGGTTGTCAAATCTCTATCTACCGTAGCTCTTAAGGATCAGGGCAATTTCTTAGTGGACTTTCTTACAAGTCCAATAAAAGGTGAGATGAAGTAATTCAATTCAGTTATATCAACAAATCCAAATAAAAAAAATGTTCCTATCAGAATGCATGTTCGGGAAATAAACAGAATCAAGTTACAAATCAAAACAACAAGAACTAGAGAGTCTGCTATCGCAAGCAATAGCGTATGTCGCCCCGAACTGTTCCCCTATTTCCATGGCAGCTATTGATAATTTCGGACAAGACTTTCATTTTTTGAATCACTACAACAATACCCTTTAACTAAGCTTGGACGACCATCAGCTCCTATCAGTACTTTCAGTACTTTGATTTAAAAATCAAAGTTAAACAATTTTCCCTTTCCTCTTGTTTCCATGGCAATAATCGATTATTTCAAAATTTTAAATGCGAATCGCACAACTACAACTAATAATCAATAAAATAAAAAAAAGTTTCATGACGAATTTTCAAGGGACCAGGGAGAACACTCGCTGACAAAATTCGTCGCTTTTTGCAGGTTTCCATGGCAACGGTAGCCATTTTGAAACTGAATGACCACATGACACATTTACAACCAGTGATCTTCCTTTGAAGAAAGTTTCAGGAATATTGTCCCAGCCATTTCCGAGAAACCGCCTGGACAGCAAAAACATGCATACAATCGCAATATGTCGCCCGACTTCGTTCGGTGCGACATAATTAAATGCGGCACAGCAAAATTCCGGAAACATAAAAACCTTATCATAACATTACAGTTACAGAGATGGTATAAATTATTGTATGTTGCAAATAAATACAATGATTCAGTTTCGTGTGAACATTAAAAAAAATGTAAACCTAAAAATCAAAAAGACAATACAATCGTTCTTGATACTATTAAATCAAAGGACAGAATATTATAATTTTTTTGAATCGATTTTCCAAAAAAAAAAAAAAAAATGGTAAGGAACTCTAAGAAATAGAACTTACAAGATACTTAGGTCCGACAAACCAGCAAATGTAGCGTTCTTTATTGTGGTTATCTTGTTATTCTGGAGATATCTGAAAAAAAAGATGAGAAAATGTCAAGAGTAAAATTTGTTTTTTTTAAGGAAAATAAAATTTCCTTGAAAGTTCACTTTTTTGAGGATAAAATAATACAGATAAGATTCAATTACTACGGATATTATTTTTCCTAGCTTAGCAATACCAATACATGGAATTTAATCAATATAAACAAGTTTGGGACAGTTTGCGCTTTTTATAAACTGTAAAGCATCAGTGATGAATGAATTACTAGGATATTATATTTTGGACTATTAATATCCCCCCCCCCCAAAAAAAAAAATTAAAATAACGAATTAACAATCTCTCTAATTTTGTCAAAGCATTCACATTCATTGAAATAATTTTCATAATAAAAATAAGGTTCTTTTGGGGGATTTTATCTGTTTTGAGAATTTGTTTTGGGGTTTGTTATATTATTTGTTTGGTTACTAGATCTGATTGTAAACTCCCGGGATCGTTCGCTTTTCCGCATGTGAGAGGTTTGAAGGGCCAGGGAAAACCTTTCTCCAATTCCCTGGTCCTGACCAGACAAAGTTTATCCGATTCGCAATGTCCCAGTTTACATTCTATCTCCCTTGGATTTATTTATTCTCTTCCTGCATGTTTAGCGCATTACAGGTTATGGGCAGTGGCGATGTTACCCAACCTGTATAAATGCAACCAGAAAGAGACAAATTTCAGCTTTCCACTCTTTATTAAAGTAAACAATCTATTTCTAATATTTATAATTTCAATAAATAATTTTACAAAATATACTAAACCTTATTAGAAATATAACTACTTATAATATAAAAAGTTTAACTTGTAAATAAACTAAGCCATGTGAAAATTTAGATAATGATTATCAAAACCCGCGCAAGTCTACAAAATAATTTTACCTGTATAAATGCAACCAGAAAGAGACAAATTTCAGCTTTCCACTGCCGAATTGTCCCACTGTGCTACATTTATACTCCTGTACATGTCCTGCATATTTTAATATTTCTTTAATTACTTTTATCTTTAGAACTCGCGTTCGTTATCTTTGTGCGACTAAATGATTTATCTCTGGGAACCGTCTAGATTAAAAGTTAAACTCCCTTCGATCTGCATCTTTAAATTCTTTCAACCAAATCCATCTTTTCATATACCAGTAAGTAGATTTATTTTATCCTCTGCACTCGTATCTGCTATCTCTCTAAGCCGAATAGTGCAAATCCATAAAATATATTAGAATTTTATTTTTACTGCAAATTTTGTTATGATATAATCACAAGTTAAAAACAAGTCTGAACAAGCATTCTTATAAAACTTATCTGTAATTCCCGGCTACTCGTCAAATTTCGAACATTTATCAAAAGCCTTAAAAATTGAACTAATTTCTTAATCTATTTGAGTCATCATCTAAAAGTGCTAAACAACAGATATACACAGTATACGAAACTGTGTGTTGAAGTTGGGGGTCCTTTGATTTTCATTAATATCAAAAGAAATCACTGACAGGAACACACATTAAAGCTTTCGTAAACACTGAGCACATGTTTGTTTATGGTCGAGTTTGAAATATAATGTATATTTTATACGTGTAAAGGTTGAGTAAAAAAATCATTGTTGAACAACCTTGTGTTCTATATTTTCTTATTGTGATTGTGATTTTAAACCTCTTCGCCGACTTTATTTACATGCGATTAACGTCTTCATGGCCTGTTTAAAATCATAACAAACCACGTGGATTTGTGTCGCTACGGGCAAATGCCCCCCAGTAAACGTGCAAGCTAGCTCTCAAGTTCAATTTTATATCGGTCAGCATAGACATGTTTGGTTAATCATATAATGTTGCATTGCCAAAGTTTTGTAAATAGAAAGTTTTATTTGTAGTTTATTGTGAATATTGAACATATAGTTCATCTTTGGAAAGAAAATATCATATCACGAGTGTTCTATTTTAGTATCTAATTTAAAAGTCTACGCCCATTTCCATTTAAAATAGAAAGCGTAGTCTGATGGGTGAAAATGTGATATGGGTGTTAAAAATTGGCTTGTATTCTTTGATATGTTTAATTATTCATTATAAATACACAATGCTTTAATTAGAAATATTTTCTGACACACAATGAAATCCTACAAAATACCCTATTCTAAAATTTAACCAGTAAACTAGAAGTGTAAAAAGGAACCAGGCTACAGTATTTAAGTAGAATACTCCTTTACAGTACTTTCCGCGACAAGACAACCACGCCTCTCTGTATAATAGATGCCTTACAAACAAAAGAAAATGACTGTAAATGTTTTGTGACATGGTCATTTGCATAGTCACTCCCTCGACATTAAACTGCACGCAACATTACGTCACAGGATAAGGTCTATCGAAGAGTGTTAAAAAAATAAGAAAGTATACGAAGGCAATGGTTGCATTGGAAAGTATGGAGTAATTAAGAGCGTGTTCAATTCTATTTGATGAATTAATTTAAGCAGTTTGAGATTTTCAAAATCCATAACGCTGTCCGGATTTCTTTCTTTCTTTATTAGTGTTCTTAAAAATTTCCAATTCAACATGTAATTATGTAAATATCTAGTGTTTAGTAGTAGTGCTAGTTCTTTTTGTTTCTCTTTTTCCTTTGTTTTTATGACTTTTTAACTTTTTTCTTTGTCCTGAGGAAGGGACAGGGCGTCCCGAAAATTTGACAATTTTTATTGTTCGTGTCGTTGGTCATTTTAGTGCTTTATATAAATTTCCATCCGTGACCTTGTATCTACTTAGTAGATCCGACATTTAGGATATACAGTGTTGTTGGTTTTTTAGTGCTTTTTATATAACTTATATTAGAAATCACTTGTCAAGTGGGGGCTGCAAATAGAAAAAATGTACTCGGCGCTTAAATCATGATGGATATTTTTCGTGTCAGCACCTACTCGACACTAGCCTCAGTTTATACAGTTTCATCCCAAGGACCGTCCTTGACGTTCCGAAGTAGATTTGAACACGCAAATAAAATCCAATGCTTCACGCGGACTTTTTTTTTGCTAAAATATTGTTAATTCAGAAAAAAAGAAAGTATCACAAAAATATGATTTTTTCTACAATTTTTAAAGTTTCACAGCTTCCTGTCAAATGTAGTTAATGGTAAAACTTGGTACATTGGCGTGATAGTATTTATTATGAAAACACCATTTTCAAGTGTTTTGTACATGAATGTTCTGTAAGTTAATAAAACATAATGATAGATCCTAGAAAAATAAACCAAACCCACCTATATTTTGATTTGTCACCTTTATCTATAAAAGATGTAAGGTTATATATTTTTTTAAAACGTTTAAAGTTATCCAATATAAAAGCTCTCACACATAGTCATTATCGATATATTTGAAAAATTACATAACATGTATTTTGGCTATAAAGTGTATGGAAAAATATAATTATAACACCCAAAATGGAAAGTGGTCAAGAGGTTAAAGAAAACTTTTTACTTTGACGTACGAAACGTTTAGCGCCGAGGAAGTACAACATCATAAGTGAAAATTAAACCCAACCCTTTCATTGACTTGAACAAGTTACCTTAACACTATAGCTTACACGATAAATCGTGGATTTTGCAAGATAAATCCTGTTTGTAGCCAAGGCAGAAAATAAATAAAAAATGTAAAAAATATTGCGCGTAACAAAAGAAAAGCAGAATACAAACAAAACAAAAAAGAAAAAAAAAAGAATTATCTTTATATTTACTCATGAGTTCCATATGGAAAATAAGATTAAAACTTATACAGGGCATATGAAGTGTCCGATTGAGTTCCGGTTAAAGCATGTTTTTTTAATAATTGAATTCCTCTGTAAGTTTAATGTATAGCTTATTTGCTGTTACTTTAATTTTATGTAATGGTTTCTGCATAACATTTACCCGAAGGAAAAAAATGTCAGATAGGTTACTGCATTAACACATTTTATTACACGGGTAACACTGAAGAATAATTTCCATGATGTTAAGGTATTTGTACATCATCTCATAACAAGTTGACATAATGTTAAAATATATTCATATTACGTAATGATAAATTGACATACTGAATACATAGCGTTCTGCTACAGGGTAGTGATGGCGTTCCATTAAAATGAATGATTGTTATTGTTTAACGCCGGATCGGCAATATTTCAGTCATATATCGGCGTAAAATGAATGAAGGGGATATTAAAATTTAGAGAGCTGATATCCCAAAAATATTTTAAATAACGAACATACAGCCTCTATAATTTTGTCAATCAATTGAATGAATCAATACTCGGGATATTATAGTTTGGAGTATTGATATTCAAAAAAATATTTTTAAGGAACAAACTTGACTTACAGTCAATTTATTTTTGTTTTCAATCTATTGAATGAACTCAGGATATTATAGTTTGGAGGGTTGATGATCCATAAATACTTTTAAAAAATAAACTTACAGACTATCTAATTTTGTCAAATCTCTGAAGGCATGGTCCTTTATTGAGGTTATTCTGTTAGCTTGTAATTGCCTGAAAGATATTGTGAAGAGCACTTTTATGTTAAGTTTGTGAGTAAAATGTCAAGAACTTACACATCGATAATTTTTTTTCAAAAAGAATGTTTAATTCTTATAATTCCAAAAAACCATTTTTTAAAGATTATCTAAATTATTTCTTTGAGGCCTTCATACCATCCGTTAATTATTTCTGTACGGCGTAGGAATACCTTATACCACGAAGAAACGTAATCAAATTGGAATTCGATAGAGTTTAAGTCAAATGGTTGTTTAAGTCAACAAGTATTGTAATTACGAGTTTACTTCAGAATAGTTTATCCTTGATCATAACCATGTTGACAGTAACGGCAAGACTCAAGAGCAAAAGTTGCAGACCGACGACGCCATCAATTTGCACTGGTTTGTTCAAAGATTGAGGAAGAATACAGAAAGTGATAATATGAATTTGATGCAAGTAAGGCAAGAGTTTGAGGTACGTTTCTTTTCCCTGTCACAACGATACAAACTGAGCTGATTTGCTTCGTATTATGAAAGTCGAGAATATGACATAGGTAATTTTTAAAATGCACACCCGTGATTGGACAGTGGCATACATGTAAACATTGTCATGGCGTGTGTCAGCTGATCAGTCCAGTTTGTCGCCAGTTTTTGTATTATTTAATTAAATTTGAAGTTTCTTGTTTTCATAATATAGCTAAAACTGCTTTCATTGTTAATAGATAACCTAGAAGCTTGGTCAAGAAAGTAGTTCTGATTGAAAAAATTATCGATGTGTAAACTTTTTCTTGAACGTGTTCTCGTCCAATCAAACACAGGATATAAACAGATAAAATGAAGATTGGAATTATTGTCAAGTGCACATATATATGGTTAAGAACTCTTAGAAATAGAACTAACAAGACCCTCAAGTTCATCAAACCAGCAAACGTGTTGTCCTTAATTTCACTTAAGTTGTTCTCCTTCAGATTGCTAAAAGGAGAAAAGTGAATGTCAAGAAGTAGTTTTTTAATGCAAAATAAATGTTCTTTTATTCTGTTAGGGAAAAAAAGATAAGAGTAAATTATCACGTGGATAATTCCTACTGCCTTTACAAGGCCAATAAATTGAAATCACAATGCTATCTTTCTTGATATTGTTGAATTAAAACACAGGATATTATACTATGATGAAAAGTTACTCAAAAAACATATTGCTTAAAACACTAAGAAAACCCTTACAAGTACAACAGGTTCCTCAAGCCAGAAAAGGTGCCGTCCTCTATCGAAGTAAACTCGTTCGAGGAAAGGGATCTAAAACGTTCAAGAGTAAATGTCAATAGAAGTTTTTGATCCATAAAAAATAAATGTATATTTATTCTTTGCATTGTCATCTATTGTGGATATTCTGTTTTTGTTTAGTTACCTGAGAGATATTGTAAGGGGTGAATGTCAAGTACAAGTATTTACAATTTTACCTGGTTCCTCACAGAAATTATAAAAATGAAAATCATTGATCACATTAATAACTCGTACTAGCCTCACAATGCAATCGCAGATACATTAAAGATTATTATGTACATAGTCGTCAATCTGATTTGCGCATCCCACAGTTTCTTTTGAATCTGAAGGTTGTTCATTGTATATGCTCTTCAGAATATTTTTTTCTCCATCCATGAGTTTACTTTTCCATGATTTTTGCAAACATAACTATAATTTGTTTATCGTTAATGTAGAATTTTTAGAATTCAAAACAATGTAATGAAATATATACAAAAATTACAATTACTCATGCTTTCATGTATCCCCTATATGGATATTAAGGATATTAATATAGATAAAGAAAAAATACAAATATGAATATAGGAATTGGCAAGAATAATTGGAGAAAAACACGTCTCAGACACAAGTTATTGACAAGTGTCCCTTCCATTGGGATGGGAAATATCAAAACATCACACGTAGCGACTAAAGGAAAACTCTTTAACAAAATCATCAAATTCACGAATTAACAAATACATTTCCTGTAAATTGTCGAATATCTTTGTACCAGTAGTTCTTTGGGTTCAATTCTACTAGCAAATGATTCAAGATTTTCACATGTTCTTATCGTACCCAGTTGTAAGCAGACATACATGTATTTTTCTATTGATATTCCTATGGCATACCTCATGAACACGGAACAAAGGACAAAACAAAAGTCCAAAACACCAAAATCACCAAATCGTCATGTCGAGGGCCATACTTGCCAAGTAAGAAAGCCATACATCTTTCATCGTTTTGAAATTCAAATGCAATATAATGCAATATAATTTAAAAACACCTACAATACCACCCCAGACGGCACCAATTACGAAAAAATATAAACATAAGAGAACGATAACAGACTTGGAAAAATCTATTTTATGTTGCACATAAATAAAATAATTCAGGTTTGCGCAAAAAGTTTAAAATTCAAGAAGACAGTGCTTTTTCTGAATATTTGGATTGATTCTCCGAATTTCTTTTTTTTTTTTACTAAGATTAAACTCTTAGAAAAAAAACTTACAAGCTAGCTAAGTTCGTCAATCCAGAAAGTGTTCTGTTTGTTATTGTAGTAATTTTGTTTTCGGACAAATATCTGAAAAAAAAGAAAAGCAAATGCCAAGAGCAAGTTTTTTTTTCTTCAAGTAAAATCAATATTGCTTGAAAGTTTATTTTTGTTAGAAAATAAAACAAGTAAGTTTTAATCATTACGGGTATAATTCCTTTTAGCTTTGCGATGCAAATACAAAGAATTTAATAAGTATAAACATGGTGGGGCAGTTTACGCTTTATAAATTTCGAAGCGTCAATGATGAATGAATGAAAGAGATATTAAACTTTGGCTATCGATATGCCAATGATATTTTAAATAACGAATATAAAGTCCCTCTAATTTTGTCAATTATTGAATGAATCCATAAACGGGATATTATATTTTTGGAGTATTGGTATCCTCTGAATAGTTCTGAATAACAAACTTACATGTCCTTCAACTTTGTCAAACCACTGAATGAATCATCTTCGATTGTGGTTATTTTGTTTTTTTCTAGGTTCCTGAAAGATATTGTGAAGAGTGAATGTTAACTGCAAGTATTTGTTAATAACTCTAACCAATCTCACATTGCCAACACAGGTTTACTATATATTAACATTTATTACTTTTTTACCCGTGAAGTATTGTAATTTATTCATTTAATAAAAATGATACCCTGTCACATTGTGAAAGGACATCAAAATGATATCCTGTCACAGTGTGACGAATATCAAAGTGCGGGAGAACTCTCGATTTCCCTACCCATAATGAAGATTGCTGTAAAAAAAATCTTCCTTGACCTAATATAAGATAGATGGAAATAAATAAAATATTCTGACAGCGAATAAAACTGTGAAAACTACCGAAAATATTTTGCTAAATCCATGTTTACAGTGTTTTAACCTCACCTAGCTATTACGTCTCAATCTGTCAACTATGACGTCACGAGCCTATGACTGTATTACAAAAAGACAGAGGCAAAAGAAACATCAAAGAATTGAAAAAAAAATGTAATTAACAGAAAATTCAATGTTTTGTAGTTGTAGCTTCGCACTCGTGAAAATATTAAGAATCCTGTCCCACTCGTGAAATCATACATTTAACTAATTCTTCCTTTGACTCTTTAGATTGTTCAATGTATAAACTCGTTATATTTTTCAAAAAAATCAAGTGAGTTACATTTATTATACATTTCCTTATTCAGGTTCGGGCAAAGATCTATGTTAAAAAGAATTCTGAAAACGCTATTATCGTTCTTGACATTGTTGAATCAAACTCAGGATATTCTACTATGATGAATAGTTACTCAAAAAACATATTGCTTAAAACACTAAGAAAACCCTTACAAGTAAACCACGTTCGTCAAGCCAGAAAAGGTGGCGTCCTCTATCGTAGTAAACTCGTTCGTGGAAAGGTATCTAAAACGTTCAAGAGTAAATGTCAATAGCAAGTTTTTTTATCCATGCAAAATAAGTGTTTGTTTATTCTTTAAGAAAAAATACAGATTAACAAATGGGAAAGTTAATTTTTCTCACAATGAAAATATATTGAATTAAGAACAGATGATACAAAGAAAAAATATATATGCCTGGATAAGTGTATATTTTTGTTTACTTAATTTCATTGCAAATGATAAATAACTTCAATATAAAGAAATTATAAACCTTCTGTGATGTTCAAAAATCTATCCTCCTGAAACCATACTTATTATTCTATACAAGTATTTTTCAATTTCACAGCTTTACTTTCAAAATGCAACTATATTGAATTAACGCGGTATAAACGGGGTTGGAACAGTTAATGCTTTATAAACTGCAGGGCGTCAATAAAAATTGAGTGTGCCGAATATTATAGTTTGGAGAATAGATATTCCTTCAATATTTTAAATTACGAAATTACAGTAGTCTCTCTTATCTTGTCAATCATAGAATGAATCCAAACACTGTATATTACAGTTAAGAGGATTAATATGTCATATCAAATATTTTAATGAGTGATTGCCCCTGAATTTTTTTTATGTTAACAAAGAATTAAATGAATTAAAAGGGTAAGTTGTACAGACATTGGACCAACCACATATGATTTTTTTTGGGGGGGGGTCAAGACCACGGGTCAAGATTATTTAAAATATAACATATAATTGAAATGGAATAAACACCCGAGTCAGAGACTATGCTAAGCATATTCCCATGCCTTGATGAATGTCGAGAAAAACATGTCGAGCACTGTAAACTTATCCATACCTGGCAATATAATAACTGCACCAATTCGAAATTTATAACCTAAAATATGTATTACGAATAGGAAATAATAAACTCCATAAAAATTAAACAGTGAACATAATTTCTCTGCATCTCGTACATATTAACTTATGCTTAGTCCGTGATGATTAAAGTTTGGACAGACTCTCTGTCCGCCTGTCTGTCTATCTGTCTGTCTCTCTCTCTCTCTCTCTTTCTCTATCTGTCTGTTTGTCTCTCTCTCTCTGTCTCTGCTGAACAATCCATTTTGGTTGTGCAATTTATATTTGCAATAAGAAATTATTAGACAATGAAATTGATTCTTATAACGATGTGGTAGATAAATATGAAAGGTAAAGAAAAGCTACGGAAATCTACAAGCCAAGGTTTCATTTATCATTCCCAATGATGTTTTTAAACTGTAGATATACCTAAATACGGATATACGACACAAGTAATACGGATCTCTCTTTATTTACATTATTTGCTCTGTCATTAACATATGATCTTAGTACATGTAGTACTATGATCTCTATAACCAATCTACTAATTTCCAAAAAAAAAAATAAATAAATAAATAGATAAATAAATGTAAGTTGCTTCCTTAGTAACTATTATGTTTTGGGGATACAAAGTTTATAATTATAGAGCGAACCAAATAAATCTACTCTATCAAAAATCAGGGTTCTCAAATGACCGTTTAACGTGGCGGTCCCCCCATAGCCACACCATTCTCTTATATTATAATGGAAATACCTATTTAGTCATGAGTCTGCTCTGTTCTGTTTTTTGCCAAACATACAACATAACACAGAGTTTGTCAAAAAGGAGCATTTGTTATTGAAAATGCCAATAAAAATATTCACGTATTAAAAGTACATATGATACCCAATAAAATCTTAGGCTCAAAATTGACAGTAGATCTCATGTCAAACAATACTCATTACATGTAAAAAGAGATAAATGTGATTAAGATGTAGTCCCATTTTTTGCCATAAGTAGTCCAATGGGCAATACGTTTGTTATTTATATGTCAGTATTTGTTGTTGAAAAGTCATCGTATATTGAACAGATAAAAGTAATATTACAATTGAAAAAAATAAAAATAAAAATAATAGTAATTAAGTAACAGATAAAGATTAAATCTGGTTTTTGATAATCATTGAACGTTGTAGTGCTCATACAACAACAGATACATGTGTTAAGATCTTTCGTTTACGACAGGGCAATTGATGTAAATCAAGCAATGCATATTCAATGCATGTACAGGATGAAACATCCTCAACTAATGTACAAGAGTTCAACAAAGGTCAGAGACATAGCTTATTCCTGTTTTTGTTGTTGTACAGAGTGATAGAAGAGCAATATAATTTACAAGAGAAAAGAAAAACAATTGATAAATTCTAACATCACTCAATATGACTTATTTTAAACTTACTGACCATTTAATATCAGCGGGACTTTTTTCTTGGGTAGTTACACCTGACTTCAATTATATGGCATATTAGAAAAAAATAAAGACGACTATGGACCTGGTATTGTATCAGATAGCTTAAATTCTAACAGTTAAAATAAATCGATTGTTTTTCGAAAATAAGAATAATGGCATCTTCTGACGTCATCTTGTAAAATCCGAGTTCACTCCTAATTCCTGATGTAACGTGAGTACACGTGGACTGTTTTTGACCTCATGTACATGTCATGCATGCGGAAGTGAAACCTACATGTATCGTCCCTTTCCAACTATCGTACAAGTGCAAAAATTCACTTATTTCTGGCTTCGTTCTGAACTCAAGACGAATCACACGACTTTACTTTACGCTACATATTTACCCAACATTCAGCCGACTTATAATCAAACAGCTTGATACATTACTTCATCTACTGAAACGATTTAGAAATCTATTTTTTAATCAACTTTAAATTCCAAAGAGACATTTGACATTTCCACAAATTTTGAATGTAAGAGGGTGGAAGGTACTACTCTTAATCCTTTGGAAAAGCAATTTGCAGATTGTCCAGAGCAAATATTCGTTGATTTACAGACACACGGACTACAGGCTTCAATCATAGATACCAATAATAAACCACAGAAAACCGACAAACACAATGTGAAATTCATCTTTCAAACCGGTAAGATATGTCTGTGACTTGTGTCAAACTCTGCAGTACTAAGGAATACACTTTCGAACATTCCCAATGATGTTTTTATACTGTAGATATACCTAAATACGGATATACGACACAAGTAATACGAATCTCTCTTTATTTACATTATTTGCTCTGTAATTAACAGATGATCTTAGTACATGTAGTACTATGATCTCTATAACCAATCTAATAATTTCCAAAAAAAAAAAATAAAAAATAAATAAATAAATAAATAAATAAATAAATCTAAGTTGCTTCCTTACTAACTATTATGTTTTAGGGATACAAAGTTTATAATTATAGAGCGAACCAAATAAATCTACTCTATCAAAAATCAGGATTCTCAAATGACCGTTTAACATGGCGGTCCCCCCACAACCACACCATTCTCTTTTATTATATTGGAAATACCTATTTAGTCATGAGTCTGTTCTGTTCTGTTTTTTGCCAAACATATAACATAACACAGAGTTTGTCAAAAAGGAGCATTTGTTATTGAAAATGCCAATAGAAATATTCACGTCTTAAAAGTACATATGATACCCATTAAAATCTTAGGCACAAAATTGACAGTAGATCTCATGTCAAACAATACTCATTACATGTAAAAAGAGATAAATGTGATTAAGATGTAGTCCCATTTTTTGCTATAAGTAGTCCAATAGGCAATACGTTTGTTATTTATATGTCAGTATTTGTTGTTGAAAAGTTATCGTACATTGAACAGATAAAAGTAATATTACAATTAAAAAAAATAAAAATAATAGTAATTAAGCAACAGATAAAGATTAAATCTGGTTTTTGATAATCATTGAACGTTGTAGTGCTCATAGAACAACAGATACATGTGTTAAGATCTTTCGTTTACGACAGAGCAACTGATGTAAATCAAGCAATGCATATTCAATGCATGTACAGGATGAAACATCCTCAACTAATGTACAAGAGTTCAACAAAGGTCAGAGACATAGCTTATTCCTGTTTTTGTTGATGTACAGAGTGATAGAAGAGCAATATAATTTACAAGAGAAAAGAAAAACAATTGATAAATTCTAACATCACTCAATATGACTTATTTTAAACTTACTGACCATTTAATATCAGCGGGATTTTTTTCTTGGGTAGTTACACCTGACATCCGTACTTTACATAAACGGCTGTTATATAATTGTGTAGAAAATGAAATATTTCCTCACAATTTGAAATCAGATGAAAATTAATTTCGAAACATAAATTTAACTATGTATTATTTCAGAAAGGACACTAAGAATGTATGAATTATACTGGGATATAATTAAAAATGAATTTTCATGTATTATTTCAGAAAGGACACTTAGAATGTATAAATTATACTGGGATATAATTAAAAATGAATTTTCAAAAGTAATAAAGCACATATTTCATAGGGCCACACTTTGTGACTCACAAACAAAAGGAGAAATTTCATTAATACATAAAGGAAATGAAAGAGAAGATATAAAAATAATATTTTTTTTATAATTCCAGTTATTGGCTATGAAATCAAAATGAGGGGAATACCGGAAATATATGCAAAACAAATAAATGATATTGCCTGGTCTTTTATCTGGGAAAATAAATTGAATAAAATTGACAGAAATGTGTGCTGCGTAAGCAAGAATGAAGGAGGATCTATATAGATAATGTAGACAAGATGATATGGTCATAACACGCATGCATTCAAATGCACACGGATGCAATGCTAAAATTTGAATAATTGGTATCCTTCTGGGAAAAAGTTGTTAAATTAAAAAATGCGCAGAATTTGTCGTAATCAATGAAGCTCACAGGGAATATGGCACCAAAAGGGATTTGGATAGCGTTTGGGGAACATCTGTAACGGTTCCTGTTACAATTAGCACTAGTTATTCTTTTTTTTCTTATTTGTTCTCCGGTACTTTTTTGTCCGGAAGTATTCTCAGATACTGTTTACCCAACTGACCTTAAACCTTTTTAGGGTTAATGGATGTTTAGTGTAGGTGTGAGGAACGAAGGTCAATTTGCACGCATACGCATGCACGTGCGTGCGCATGAAGTGAGTGAAATTACTTATATACTTAATATACCTATAACTTTTACATTTTTTATGAAATAATTTGAAACTTATTATATAAAGATATATTAATGATGTACATAATATGACACTGTCAAATTAGCACGAACTCACGCGCATGCACGTGCTTTTCGCTCTAATTGGCTAAAACAAAAATCTCAGTATCTTCTCTATTTTCTAACGAAATGCTCTGAAATTTAAAACATAGTTATAAATTAGGATATCCTACAATTTACTAGTATATGATATACAAAAAAAAAAATATGAAATCACGCGCATGCACGTGTGCTGCAATCTGATTGGCTGACACTTTAAATGACAATATCGCCTTTGTTTTTTGTCGAAGTGCTTTGAAATTTAAAAGATAGTCATACATTAGGATATCCTACAATATGATATGCAAAGAAAATAATGAAATCACGCGCATGCATGTGTGCTGCGATCTGATTGGCTGAAACTTTAAATGACTATATCTCCTTTGTTTTTGAACGAAATGCTTTGAAATTTTAAGCATAGTCATACATAAGAATATCCTGCAATATGATATACAAAAAGTTTCAAGAAATCACACGCACGCACGTGTGCTGCAATCTGATTGGCTGAAACTTTAAATGAGTCTATCTCCTTTGTTTGTGGACGAAATGCTTTGAAATTTTTAAACGTAGCCATACATTAGGATATCCTGCTATATGATATACAAAAAAATTCAAGTAATCACGCGCACGCACGTGTGCTGCACTCTGATTGGCTGAAACTTTTAATGACTATAACTCCCTTGTTTTTCAACCAAACAGGATGGGATTTAGAACATAGATGAATATAAGAGACTCCTACAAGAAGGTGTGGTCATCATGCATGTGCACGCACGTGTGTGCATTTGGAATGAGTAAAATTAAATATACACTTGAATGAGTGGTTTTTAATAATTTTGGACTAAATGCTTTAACATAAGCAAATTAAAATATAAAGAAAGGGTAGAAAAGATAATATGGCCATAACGCACATGCATTTACATGTGCACGGGTGAAATGCTAAAATTTGAATATAATTGGTATCCTTAAAAATGCACAGAATTTGTCTTATTTAATTAAGCTTACAGGGAATATGGCACCAAAAGGGAGATGGGGAGCGTTTGGGGAACATCTGTAACGGTTCCCGTTACAATTAGCCCGTTACAATTAGCACTAGTTTATGTTGCAATACAGCTTTCCTACTTGCATATGGGGTTTACATCTCTCAGCAGTTGATTCGATGCCCAAAAGAAAACTCTGCGTATGAACAATTTTGAAAACAAGGTACTTTATTGACAAACAAGTAGATGAAACGAAAATATCAGCATTCTCGTTTTGAGTATCATTTCGTAAATTCTATGATCGGAAAGATGACCTTCTCAGGAAATATAATCTATGATTAGATTAAATGCTAATTGCCGTTTTTCTTACTGATTGTCAGAGCATTATTGACATAAGGCAATGTAGACAAATTTTTTCCCGTTTTTTCCGGGATCATGACATGAAGCACACAGTGGTTGTGACTGGTCAGCATTGGATGTCTACTCCTCCATGGCACCTTATCCCACCTGTGATGCGTTACAGGTCCCTGAATACCTGTAATAAAGAACTGAATGAACTAGATCGGTAACTAATTTAACTGGAAATTCACACATAAACATATGTTTCGAGCATGTACAACATGTTGCCGTTTTACTAGTATCATAAATCTGAAAGGCAACGCTCACAAAATATGCATATTTAGTATTTACATAGAATTGTTAATAGCAATGTAAAGTAATGCAGCTAGAATTTGCTCTTCCTTTATTTGTACTTTAAGCATTACATCTTATCAGAATATACCGGGGCAAAATAATTCAATCAGCTACAGTACAGCAGTGGCTAATTTACAGGAGAACAATGTGTTCAGGGTTCGAAAAAAGCTATCTTTAGCACATAAGTCAATGCCAAGTCCATTGACCTTGGCATCATTTGAAAATCAGAGTATGAAATATATGAAGTCCATATCTTTCATGGTTCAAAAGAGTTATTTTTAGCATAAAAGTCACAGTCAAGGTCATTAAGTCAATGTCCTTGGTGTCATTTTGAAGAAGTTAACATACCAAATATGAAGTTCTAATCTTTTTATGGTTCAAAAGTAATGACGTAGGTTGAATTTTGAAGACGAAAAAGCTATTTTTTGCATATAGGTCACAGTCAAGGTTACAAGGTTATTGACATTGGTATATATCGTTGGAAAGAACATAGTTAATGGAGTATGCATACCAAATATGAAGTCTCTATCTTTCATGATTCAAAAGTTATGACAAAGGTTTTTAGCATATAGGTCAGCGTCAACGTCACAAGGTCATTGATCTTGATGTCATTTGAAAGAGCGTCATTCATTGAGTATGCATATGTCAATGACCCTCTGACCTTGACTGTAACCTATACATAAATGTAGCTATTTTGTCGGCAAACTTTAACCTTCGCCATACCTTTTGAACTAAGAAAGATAGAGACTTAATATTTGACATGCATATTCCACTAATTAAGCCCATTCACATGTCACCAAGGTCACTTTTTTGTGAATTTGACTGTGTCCATTATGCTAAAACATGTCTTTTTTAATTTTGTTGCCGCCGGGCGCATAGTGTTTTACAAACACAACTTGTTAAATAAAATATTCTTAAAAATTGCTTCGATAATCTGCATGAACAGGGCATACCAGTAAAAGTGATATTCGTCCTAAACACAATTATTACAAGCAAAACATTTCCTTTGGGCTTTGTTAAATTTATTATACATGTATCTCCTAGATTCAGTAGCTTATAGGTTTGATGATACCTGTAATCTTAAATTTATATACATTTTTGAAACTGTTCTATACACAGAAAACTATTCTAATTTTTATGATCGATATAGTAATGTGTACAAAAAAATTAATTGATAAAATAAAAAAATAAAACTTCAAAATTTAAAAAAAGAAAGAAAATCAATTTTATGCATTTTTAAACAAGAATTAATAAATGAGAATTTAATAAACTTACAAAATTAATAACTGTAACAAAAATGTTTAAACAGTTTTCCAGTCAGAGAATACGAAGTAACATACAGGAGTTACCCAGGAGATAAATGGCATGTTAATGACAAAAAAGTGGAAGAAATAGGATTATCAGATGTCTCGTTTTAAAGGTACTTAGAAACATAATTCATGTTGATATTTTCTCAGATTTTCTGTACGATTTCATGATCACTTATAGATTGCTATAGCATTACATACGAAAATATAAAAAAATCTTATTTTTGTGAAGAAAAAAGCAAATTTGATGTGTATTAATGAAAAATATTAAAACTATAATCCAGAAAATTTAGAGTAGAAATGTGCGAAAGCAAACCCAGGCCTCAGTAATGTCAGCCCGTGCTCAATGTTGTTTACAGAATTTAACAAATTGAATACACCCCTGAAACGTACACAGTTTTCTTAAACAGGGCACCAGCTCTGTTTTTGTAAGTGTTTGCGTTTTACCGAGTGTGTTCAATTGTTAAACTCTACACACACCACTGAGCACTTATTTAAAATAACCCATGATGTGTTGGTTTAATTTGTCTTCGCACATTTCTACTCTGAATTTTCTTGACTCTAGTTTTAATTTTTTTTATTAATACATAACAAAATTGATATTTTTTAGTATCAAGGATAAAATTTTATGATCGATATCGTAATGTGTACAAAAAAATTAATTGATAAAATAAAAAAAAATTGATAAAATTTAAAAAAAGAAAGAAAGAAAATCAATTTTATACATTTTTAAACAAGAATAAATAAATGAGAATTTAATAAACTTACAAAGTTAATAATTGTAACAAAAATGTTTAAACAATTTTCCAGTAAGAGTATACGAAGTAACATACAGGAGTTACCCAGGAGATAAATGGCATGTTAATGACAAAAAAGTGGAAGAAATAGGATTATCAGATGTCTCGTTTTAAAGATGCTTAGAAGCATAATTCATGTTGATATTTTCTCAGATTTTCTGTACGATTTCATGATCACTTATAGATTGCTATAGCATTACATACGAATATATAAAAAAATCTTATTTTTGTGAAGAAAAAAGCAAATTTGATGTGTATTAATGAAAAATATTAAAAGCAATTTATGTCAATAAATGATTTATGTATGTTGCCCATTGGTTGATGTGGGGATTTCCCCTTAGCCAGCGATATTTTTAGCAGGCTTATTTACATAATGTACTACTGCGCATGCGCTATTTCTATCAAATTTCGACCAAGTAGAAGCTTGCTGTCTGGAAAAGGTTTTCTATATTTAATCACAACAAAGTGTCTGAGCATTCTAAAAAGTGTACGGATTTCACGCCTGGGAAGTTTCTCACCACTCTTCATAGGTAAATTGCATGATTTCGTCGTATAGACCGAGTAAATGTGATAGCGTCACCTGGTGCATTGTCTACAGGCCGTCGGCCATTACGGTAGGACCACACTGTTTGTAAACATTGCGTTGGCCTTAATTTTATGACTAGTGACTTTTCCGTACATTTGCTTCACCAGAAATATGTGACTGATAGGAAATGACTCCACTACTGTGATTATTTACAATTTATGTGTGTGTCGGCGAATCAACAACAATATTGTTATTTCGCACCATGTCGACTTTGTGCGTGGGCGACTCTCATGTAAACAGATTGAGCTCTTATATCGGTGTGCACTTATCTAGCTCTTCAGTGTTCAATATAGCAGGACTAAATGAAGTTAAATTTTTCGGGATAAGTGGTGGATTAATTTCCAATGATCGACATCTTAATCAGATAAGCGCTGCTGTTCGCCAACATCGACCCCATTACATAATAGTGTGTTTGGGCGGGAACGACCTTGATACGAGTGACCTGGATTGGAACTCCGAAGTCGTTCTGATGAGGCTTGTGACGTTTTTGACACAATTAAAGAACCGTTTTAATCTACGGAAGGTCACTGTCCTCAGTTTCTTTCCCAGAGAACGAACCAGACACACAACACCGCAGGAGTATCGGCATAAAACGTCGATTGCAAACCAGTTTCTGCGGGATGCATGTCCCCAGTATCAGATTTCATTTTGGAAATTAAGAGGTTTTACAGACAGCCAAAATCAAATTTTGAGTGATGGTGTACACCTTAATAGACTGGGCTTTCACAAACTAATCAGACAATTACGAGGCATTTTACTGTCACAACAGTAACATTCTAAATACTATTTGTACACATCATACTTTATGCAGGTTAGAAGACAGGGGCTTCTACCTATTAATAATTAAGAGTGTAAAATTTGTTTGTTAGTTATGTTCATTCGCATCTAAATGTCAATATCTAATTTGTTTATATCAAATTTGTTTCAAAAATAGTTATGTATATAATTACAATCCATGTATACAATTTATTTCGCCTATTTTACAGTGCTTGTGGCTGTACCATTGCTGGTCATTATTGTTACCTTGACATTCTTAAGACGCCAAAACAGGTATCGATTAAGTCACTAGACTTGACTTTACTTTGGTAATCATTTGCTTGCTAACCGGGGACACAAGAAATAATACAATTTATAAGTTTTGGAACTAATTGTTTTAGTGGTTTCAAAACTATGTTAAAACTATGTCTCAATAGGCAAAACAGTCCATTTACCGACTGTTATTACCTAGACATTCAATAGCTATAAGCATATAAAAATTGTGTATCCTGGTTGACAACTGAATGATACCTGTTAAGGAGTAAAATATTTGCTCTTAGCATATATTTCTTAGCTTTAAGCATATTGTAGCTCTAAGCATTGTTAGCTTTAAGCATAATCCACATGATACTTTCCCAATTTCGGGATACATATGTCAGTGGTAAAAAGATATTGCTGATTGAAAGCATATAATTAGCTCCAAGCATAACTTTAGCTCTAAGCATAAGACAAGTGAATAAACTTTCCTATGAGGAAGTTATAAGTAGCTTAAAGCACATAAAGCATTTTCGCATTAAATCTCTGACTATGTTATATATTTTAACGATTGAAATTTTAATCGGTTTATTGATTATACTTAGAAATGGCCACCAGACCTAAACGGCGAAGGAAGGATGACTCATCCCCAGCAGTTCCAGTCACTTCAGCTCCAACAACTACAAACCAGTCCATCGAGGATTTAGTAAGAGCTTGCATGAGCTCAATAATCCCCACCATAGAGAGCACTTGTAGGCAAGTCATAACAGAAAAAATGTCTACCATGCAGACACCAGCAGCTTCAAACACACCACCCTCAGCTCCACCCTCTCAGGCACCCCAACAAGTGGCACCTACGCTAGCGACACCAACGCTGCTGCAAGAAATAACAACCGAAGGTACACTTTCCCCTAATTTACAGGGCACAACAAACCCACCTAAATCTGACCCTCCCCCATCAGCTACATTGTTAACACTGGGGGTTGACGATAAGATTCGGGCAAAGATCCATGCTGGGGAATATGTTAAGTTTGCATCCCTTTTGCCATCTGACTTAAACATGCCTGAACTGAGCAACTACAAATCAATCGATAAAGACGGGCAATTGGTTTTCGTTAAGTCTAATGATAAGGATCCAATTAAGTCTATCGCAAAGTGGACCGAAGCGTTCCAAATCTTCGTTGCTATTTTCGCGGAGAAGGCCCCAGCTGAAATTAGCAATCTAATGCTTTATGCGCAAACTGTGCAGAAAATTGCTGATTCCTGCGGGGATCAGGCAGCCCTATTATATGACGAGAAGTTTCGGCGTTGGAGGCAGAGAGACCCCACAGCTTGCCCTTGGCAAAATAAAAACGTCGAACTGTATCAAGAAGCAGTTGTTGCAGGCCTAGACTACAAGCTAAAAAACAAGAAACAGCCCTTTCGGACACCAACAAAACATAAATATTGCTTCGCATATAACAATCACGGAACATGCCCCAAAGGCAATGCTTGCCCCCATCCACACGTGTGTCAGCTCTGCGCTGGAAAACACTACAGGAAACTCTGCCCAAAATTCAAAACTTCACCCCGACAAAGTTCCACCAATGCCAACAACGCCTCCAATAATTCCTCAAACAATCCAAGCAAACCCGCTACATCTACCAAATGATCAATTTATTACGACTCCAATACAGGTCTGCAGTTTAACTAACTATTTACAAAACTATGACACAAAGTTGGCAGATTTTCTCATTCAAGGCTTCACCTTTGGTTTCAAAATCCCATATCAGGGACCTCGTCAATTTAGAACATCTCAAAATCTCTCTTCCATCAAAGGGAAAGAACATATTCTATATGAAAGAATCGAACAAGAGCTAGAACACAAACGCATAGCTGGACCATTTGGTGCCCCTCCTTTTCCCAACATTCAGATTTCCCCATTAGGTCTAGTTCCCAAAAAATCCCCAGGGGAATTTAGGTTAATTCATCACCTATCTTTTCCAGAGGAGGGCTCCATTAATCACTTTATTCCTAAAGAATTTTGTACGGTTCAGTATCAATCTATTCAAACTGCTATCGAAATCATTCAAAAGGTGGGGAAGGGAGCTTTATTAGCAAAAACAGATATTGAGAATGCATACAAACAAATCCCTATCCATCCCAGTGACTTTGAACTCCTCGGTTTCATGTTAAACAATCAGTATTACTACGACAAAACACTTCCTTTTGGCCTCAGTTATGCCTGCAATCTCTTTGAAAAATTTAGTACGGCACTCCAATGGATCCTGACTACAAAATTTAAGGTGCCACATTGTGTACATATTTTGGATGATTTTCTTTTTATTGGCCCACCAAATTCCCCCGAATGTTATAGTTCACTGCTTGCCTTCCATATCTTAGCCAGGGATATCAATCTGCCAATCAAGACAGAAAAAACTGTGTGCCCTACTACTACCTTAACTTTTCTGGGTCTCGAGTTAGACACGGTGCGCTTCGAAGTTAGGCTACCTAATGATAAACTCACTCAGCTTAAATCTGAGATCCTAAAATTCCAAAACAAACGCTCTGTTACTTTACGCGAATTACAGTCCCTTATTGGAATGCTTAACTTTGCTTGCAATGTTGTGCCTCCCGGGCGTACATTTTTAAGGAGACTCATTAACTTGACAATAGGCCTTAAAAAACCTCATCATCATCGCAAACTCAATTTAGAGGCCCGTGCAGATTTGAAAGCTTGGCAAGTGTTCTTAGAACACTTCAATGGGAAAGCCCTTTTCCCATCAAATGTTGTACATTCAACCTCCTCTTTGCACTTATTTACAGATGCAAGTAATTTAGGTTTTGGGGGAACTTTTGGTAAGAGATGGTTTTCTCAACAATTTTCACCAGATTGGTTATCTTGCCATATTTCAGTTCGCGAGTTCTTACCCATTGTAATAGCATTTGAACTATGGGGGTCTTGTCTTGCCAATTCTACAGTTGTCATTCATTCAGATAACTCTGCAGTTGTCCACGTCATTAATAAAACCACATCCAAAGATAGTAAACTCATGCAACTAATGAGAAGATTAATGATTTTGTCTTTATCTCATAACATTCATTTTAACGCCCCCTTTTTCAGATTGACACCATTCTTGAGACCCATTTGGTTATATGTTTTATGTCAATCATGCCATAATTGTATCTAGTCATTTGATGTAACTTTTTGTTGCTCTCAGGTACAAACTTGATTTTATTTGTCTCTTAACTATTGATGTTGATGTATATAATTTTAGTTACTTTTTTACATGTTTTTATATTGTGCTTTTTTTGATCCATTGTCATTTATTGCATATTTCAATAAATGACCTTTTTTATTCTTTTAAGAGGAGTTGTGTTCTTTTTAATGTGGATGGTAAGGCAAGCAGACATAAAACTATAATCCAGAAAATTTAGAGTAGAAATGTGCGAAAGCAAACCCAGGCCTCAGTAATGTCAGCCCGTGCTCAATGTTGTTTACAGAATTTAACAAATTGAATACACCCCTGAAACGTAAACAGTTTTCTTAAACAGGGCATGAGCTCTGTTTTTGTAAGTGTTTGCGTTTTACCGAAAGTGTTCAATTGTTAAACTCTACACACACCACTGAGCACTTATTTAAAATAACCCATGATGTGTTGGTTTAATTTGTCTTCGCACATTTCTACTCTGAATTTTCTTGACTCTAGTTTTAATTTTTTTTTCATTAATACATAACAAAATTGATATTTTTAAGTATTAAGGATAAAGTTAAAAATTATGAAGGTACAATGATGTGTCAATCAAAGGCTTCTATAATTTTGAAGTTTGGATAACTTCTAGAAAAAATAAGATTTTTATAATATTTTCCTAAATGTAATTCTATAGCAACATAAAAGATGAATGTATGAAATTATACAGGGAATTTGAGAAAATATAAACATCAAATCTCTGCCTTAAACATCCTTTAGTAACCATTTTGTAAGTTCTATGATGGATACAATGACCTTGTAAGGAAATATATTTCATCATTGAGTCAAATGCTGATTGACATTTTTGATACTGATTGCTAGAGAATTATTTGCACAGAATTTCAGACCTTATTTCCGTTAGTTCCCGATGACTTGGAGCACATGGTGGTTATGACTGGTCGGCAGGGGATGCTCACTACTCCATGGCACCTGATCCCACCTCTGATGTTTTAGAGGTCCCTGTTTGCTCTGTTCCTGATTTGTATTGGTTGACGGATTTTAAGCTCGTTTACTATACGTTCTGTCCATATATTACAAATCGACGATGTCTTAAGAATTAAAGGATATGGAAATAACGAACAGTATTCAATTTCAAAGTCCTTAAAACAATACAAAATAAGAGCAGTGCATACACAAACCCCCGAAACATCAGAGGTGTGATCAGGTGCCATGGAGGAGTAAGCATCCCCTGTTTTAATGTGTCCTGTCCAGATGAAGTGTGATAAAAGAAACTTTCATTTTTAAAGAACTATACATGAAAAGTGACTCAAATGGCCCCTTAAAATGAATATCTCAATTCTTTATTTAAAGCTCTAATTTGCATGGCTATATATATGACTTTTTTTGGTAATTTTCAATTTAATTAAAATGTCATTAATTTGTAACGTCTTCTTCAAGTAAAATATCCAAAAATGAAGCAAATGCGTCTGACAGATGAAATCAACATTAAGCTCATAAAAAAACCGAAAATCTACGTGAATAACAGAATCTAAGAAAACAAAGAGAAAAAACTCACAAAGACTATGTTTTTTGTTTAATAGAAAATAGAATGACAGAGGACGACAGAAAAATATATAATAACATCAATTCTTTTATGATATATCACTATTTTATTATAAATAAAATGGTATAACCATTTACCTGACATTCTTATTTCATATTTTATGACAATATGACAACAATTACATTACACATATGTGATAATTATGATTATGATAACTGTCAATTATACATTGCATTATCGATAAATTTTACAATATGTGTAAGGAGCTATTATTCCATAACGAATTACAAATAAAACGGCATATCATGTATTAATACCTCATACGATAACCTTAAAACCCAAGTACCGAAATTGGCCGGGGTATACCAGGAAATACTAAAAAAAAAATCTCTAGCCTAAGCTATATTGGAAATACAAAGTAAATTCTTTATATTCACCTAATACTATAAAAAGCTTAGTAGTAAAATAAACATATAGATAAATAAAACTGAGCATGTCTATGTATTATCTAATATTCATCATATTTCAATACTCCAGATCACTTTCCCATTAACATTACGCAGCAGAACATGTTACCCCTATTGTATTTCAAGAAGAAAACTCAAGTTTTTGATTAATGTTTCATTTTAGTGTTATAAATTTATTACGTTTATTAATCAGAAATCCAAGAACATAATGATTTGTTTTAATCCATCTACATTATTATGTTTTAACAAGAAAAACAAGTTACCCCTATTGTATTTCAAGAACAAAAATGAAGTTTTTGATCAACATTTAATTTCAGTGTTATAAAATTATTTCGTGTATTACTTATTAATCCAAAAACATAATGATTTGTTATAACCCATTATTATGTTATAACAAAAAGTCTTTTTTTTCAAAATGTGATAATCATGATTATGATAACTGTCAATTATACATTGCATTATACATTGTTTTTCAAGAACAAAAATGAAGTTTTTGATCAACATTTAATTTCAGTGTTAAAAAATTATTTTGTGTATTATTTATCCAAAAACATAATGATTTGTTATAACCCATTATTATGTTATAACAAAAAGTCTTTTTTTTTTCAAAAAAATGGACGGTTTTATGTTCTTTTTGAACTATAATGGTAGGTCTGAAAAGTTACCTCTTTGGTTTTGATATTTCTACTAAATTCTACACTTAATTCCTAGATCCTTCTCAAGGTACATAACAATAGTCAACATAGTATCTTTAGGTTTAAGTTATTTATTGACCTTTATAGAATAATCTGAACCGAGCATAAAGAAATAAAAGTGGAATCTCAGTAAACTGTACTGGTTTCAATTTAAAAAAAAACTATAGGATTAACCAGATTTTAAAATCAAAAACAGTTATACCAGGTTGTATACTTATCCTTTAATGTCCTACAGATCTATACCCAACCAAATATGATTGACTTTATAGTTATTTTTTGCTCTCTCTTATTTCTCACTATTTTCCCGGGAAATATTAGAAGCTATTTGTCCATGATGTATCACAATTAAAACGGTATATAACATGTATTAATACTCATACGATAACCTAAAAACCTAAGTACCACAATGGGCCGGGGTATACCTGGAAATACTAAAAAAAATCTCTAACATGATATAAACTGGGAAATACAGAGTTAAATTTTAATTATTTAATTAACTAGTATTACATTAAATTATTATATTTATTAATTATAAATCCAAGAACATGGTGAACTGTTATAATTATCTATTTGATTATGTCATTAAAATAAGCC
>PRKT01000327.1:112938-132250 GCA_003671525.1 Saccostrea glomerata
CCCCCCCCCCCCCCCCCCAAAGAAAAGGGGCCAGTTTCGAGTTCATTTTTGAACGATAATTACATAAGTAGATCCGAAAAGCTTCTTCTTTGGTTTTGATTTTTATACTGTATTCTACACTTAATTCCTAGATCCTTCTTAAGGGACATAAAAAATATTCAAATTGGGATCTTTAGGTCTATTTACTGACATTTATAGAAAAAATCTGACCCAAGCATACAGAAATAATAGTTGAATCTTAGTAAACTGTGCTATGTTTAAGTTTTAATTTTTCTAGGATTCACCAGATTTTTAAATCCAAAACAGTTATACCAGGTTGTAAGCTTATCCTATAATGTTCTACAGATCTATACCCAACCAAATATGATTGACTTTATAGTCATTTCTTGCTCTCTCCTATTTCCCACTATTTCCCGGGAGATATAAGAATATCCGGGGAATTCACTGATAGTTGAAGGGTATAAATAGTTTGTCCACTGTTTTCATAAATTTTTAAGTCATTCTTAGCGTTTTCTTTCGAATTGTTTTGAAATCAGTATCTGTATTCGGTTTATTCCTGTATTCTAAAAGTCCATAATGGATTTAACGAGCAAACACAAAGACACGTATTCTATAACCAGAAAGCTCCCTACTTTCAAAGGTGCAGAATTGGTTTCATCAGTTGTGGTGTCCATAGTTGTCATGTCGGAACAGGTCAAGTTTGCAGCTGATAGACTGACCAATGAAGCTCCTTTTAAGTTTTCGGGAGTGAAGCAGCGTGGAGTTCCAGATACGGGGACACGTCCAGATTTGAGGAAATCGACCAGGCCTATTAACTCACAATCGCAGTGAAAAGGATTATCCTGTATTCTCCTGGATAAAATAGAAAAAAAATAATGCATTTGAATTCCTAAATACTATTCAACCTTTTAAAAATTGGTGAACAATACGTTACATATATAGTAAAAAAAAAAACCCGCAGAATTTTAAGTCATTAAAGAAATTTTGAAAGTATATATATATGGAAAAGAAATTATCATTAAATACCCCTAACCTATTTAAAGTACACTAGGGACTTTTAAACCCCAATTATTTAATTATTTCCCTTGATTAATAATGTTTATGAAAGTAGTGTTTTGCATGATTTTTTGTTAATCGGGGTTCTTCATTGAAGTTTTGTATTTAGAGAAACAATAAATCCTACGCAAAAATCCATATTTTTGCTTTGATTGTATTGTTGATGTTAAGGAACACAGATGACAGATTTAGAACTGGCTGTTTGCGGGTTACCAAACCCAGAAAGGACCGTCATATCCTCCCCCAACACCTAGGCAATCGACTCAAAACTGCTGTACAAACTGCTCAATTAGCATAAAATGCACAAATTGTTCGTAAAAGACTGAGTGAGAGAAGCTGGTATTTGTGCATGACGTCCCAACATTAAAAATCCACTAGCACTGAGATCGAGGTGTCAAAGGACATATGGATTGGTATAGAAGTATGTATCTATAATTTGGAGGCAACCTCAATGACATCAACTTGTTGTCAATTTGGGACAAGAGACATATTTAATTTTTATCACAACGCACTCTAAAACCATTTTTGAAAATTAACGCACTCTAAAACCATTTTTGAAAATTAATGTTTAAACTGATTATCATGCACAGGAAGAAACGAGACCTTTCAGTTAAAACTGAAAGGCGGCTTTTAGTGACTTTTCAGTTGCCATTAGCCACTGAATGGCAGGTACATTTCAGTGACCTTTCAATTGCCTTTCAGTCATATTTCAGATACCTTTCAGTCACCTTTCCGTCAACTTTCAGTGACATTTCCGTTGACTTTCAGTGACCTTTCTGTCGTCTTTCTGTCATTTTTCAGCTACCTTTCTTTTATCCTTTAGTACACATTTTAATATCAATTCAGCGATTTTTTTTTCACTGGCTTATTAATTTTTAATCAGTAGCTTTTCCTTTAAAATATTTTGCCTAAATTTTTTATCCTATCTAAACTGTTTTCGTTTTATTATCGTAATAAATGTACCTAAATAAAACTGGTAATCATAGTTAAACGTAGATGTTCAATTGTATGTCAAGTATTTATTTTACGTTCGGACAAACTAAAATAAAAAGGATCTTAATTTCTATTTCTTCTGATACTTTAAATACTAAAATGACTCTTGTAATATAATTATACAATTCAAATCAATCGCGTTTCATAGATATCCAAGATTTTAAAAATAACCGATTTATTTCTGGCTCGGAATTAAATATCACACACAGTTTAAATCCAATTTAACCATAGAAACGAGGGGATATATAAGGTCAAATTCGGCGAAAAATTTGAATTGAACGTAGAAATATAGCAAATATCCTGTAAATCTACACTTGATCATGTATCAATTTTTAAAATCAGATATGTCGTATACTCCCTGGTATAACTTTAAATTGTTATAGACTTTAAAAATATGTTTTAACAATTATTTATTTATATGTTTAAAAAAATGATAACAATTCAACAAAACACGTAAAATTAAAAAAAAAATATGGACTCATAAAATTTTAAAAGATAATTTATTTAATTTTCCAGTTAGATTAGAAGAAAAAAATTCTTCCAAAAACAAAAAGATAATAATCTGATTCTCGAAGCAAAATTCAATAAAATGTATAAGTTTGTCTATTTTTTATTTCCGTAAATCTCTAATTCGATCAGGTGCCCGTCGCCGATAATTGTCATATTCCCGAGAAGAGATGTGTAATCAATCAGTCTGTCCCCAAAATCCGCGCAATAAACATAGAATATACAAAATATATACAAGATATATATACATCGAAACTCCTCGATACAACAGGTGAACCTTGTTCCATTTCGAGTTCAACATATTGATTGATTTTAATTCATAAAATACTAATAGGAAGTTGATAAGCTGAGTTGATAAGGTTACAGACTCTTACGCTGGTGACCAGCACTCTTAATGGACGTTTCAACTGTAGTTATCCAGAACTTCTCTGTTTGAAATCTGCAACGTATGACGAGAAACCTATAATAACCAGCCTTTGTTGTTAAATGATATAATAAAAGGTGGAGAGTTACTCCAATATATAGTTTATTGAGGGGTATTAATTATTACATAAATTATCAACTATGTACTAGAGGCACAGTGTAAAATTCAACATAAAATATCAATTCGAATCTGGCTATAAATTATATAAAATAGATGCCATTTTACAGGATATTTTTCGTTTCAAAGTTAACTGTCGCAGAAGACTTAAGCAAAAGGCTTATGTTCTCGGTCTACTTGCTACCGAATTTGCTAAGGAACCAAAAAATAAATTGATGAAAACACCTCCCAAAGGAATCAGTAGTTTGATATACAAAACAATTAATTATTAATTATTTTATTTATTTATTAAACCTCAATATGTGTGACAAATTCAATGATAAACTAATCACTAAAACATAGTGTAAACACAAAATAGAATATTTTCAAAATACGTAGATCTATGTGCATACAGTATGATCACCCTGTTCCAAACTCTTCATTCTTTTAATAAATTAATTAAAATTATCCTAGAGATTGTAAAGTCAAAATACCAGGAAAAACAACTTTTAAGTATTTAATTCCCTTCTAACTGTGACTCTAATATTTTAATTGTGGCCGAACTGTGGCACTGCTTTTTTGATGTGGTGCTAGAGAAATTAACTGTAGTGGGTCCGGTGTATCGTTGAATATTGACCCCAGTTGAAAATTGACCCGGGGTTCATTTTTCAACGTTGAATATTGAAGGAGGGGTGTTTTTTCAACGTTGAAAACTGAGACCAAAAGTCGTTGAATTCATACCCGGGGTCTTTTTTTAACAGCTTGATATTTTTTTTATCCCCGATGACTTCAACGAGTTGAAAATAGACCCTGTTGAATATTGACCACACCTATAAGAGTTTAAACATTTTTGAAACTGGAAGTTGTTTCATAGGATGTATCAGTATCTCTATATTTATATTTTGGTTTCCTTTTTTTTCCCTTTTGAAGAAAAATAGAAATAATCCTATCATCCCGTGTAAATATATACATTTTGATACACGATTTCAGTTATCTTCAAGAATGACAACTTTATTTTTGACAATATTTTCTAAAATCCACATCCATAAATACATGTAACTACATGTACAAAACCATGAATAGGGCATAAAACAAAAAAATCCTGGAAATCTAGTGTCTAGAAAGTGAGCCATATATAAAATTAAAGTGATCAGGTGGGCAGAACATTAGTCTGGTCCGATTTGTAGAAAAAAATACTTCTAATGGCAAATAATCATTATTTGGTCCAGCATAGTTTTTTAACCTATTTCGAGTATGCTGAATCCGAAAAAATATGCTGGCCTTCATGAAAATGGCGTTTAAGAGGTCAAAATGGCGACTCAAAATGGCGGACATCCAATTTTTCTAATTTTCTCTTAATATCGTTCAAAAAGGAAAAATAATGTGTGAATATCTCACTGAGTGTAAAACAAGTATAAAAATGATAATAGAATGCTACCATTATTAGATTAACTCAGAAATTTAGTCGTTTCTATACTTAATTTGAATTTTCTCTGATTTTTTGGTCTATTGTTCTATCTTCCGCTTTGTTCAGGATTTTACATTTGCAAATGTTAATACACTGCAGATTTGTATTTTTCCCTCTGCATCTCACTATTCTACAACTGATTGATGGCGCAGCTGTAAGTTAAAAGTCAAAATGGCGATTCAAAATGGCGGATATTCATTTTCTTTTAAAATCATTTTAAAATTATTTTTTAATGTCGTTTGCAAAGGAGAAAGGAATTGTGAATATCTTATTTAGCGTAGTACAACTATGTAAAATGCCAACACAACACTAATTTGATCACTTTAAATCAGAAAATTTAATCGTTTAAATTTGAAATATGTTAATTACCTTAAAATGATGTCTGATACACTTAAGGTAGGATTCTTCTCATATTTCTAATATTTAAAATCAATGAAATTTTCACAGAATCAAGAAGACAATATCAGTAAGTGATAGAATCAGTGAAACTTAATTTGACTGTTCTATATTAGCGGCAAGGTCAGGTCAAGGTCATTATCTTTTTCTTTGACATTAAGAATAAAAAAAGCAAGACTGTTGCCAATCATGTGATATCTACTTCTATTTCAAAAGTTTAAAGATTGTTCTTTTTGCATAAAAACATATTACTTTATCGGGTCTATAGCATGATATTACCAAATTTACATAAGTGATTTAACTTAACTGGATATTGTCTTACCCGAATTTTCTCTGTTTTTCTAAATTTTTTAGGATATATTAGTTATTTTCATATGCTTCCTATATTTAACTTTTTCTTATTTTCACGCATAATAAGGTAGTCTTATAAATTTACAAAATTATACAAAGACGAAAAGTTTTGATCGTTTACTAAGAGAGAAAAAATACTTTTTATTGATTTTTGGCTAAAATCTGCACTTTGATTGGAAGCGTTTAAAAGCTAACAAAGTTCTAGTTTATTTGAAAATTCATATTTATTTGAAATATTTTGAAAGTTTAGTCCCTCATTATTTATTTAACTCACATTAGAAAATTTCTCCAAGTCTTCGATTGTATAAAAATTTTCACTTAATTAGTTATTTTATTATAATTTTGAAACGCAGAAAAGAAGATATTTTCATACGCCACCATTCCTCCAAAAATATAGTCCCTGCTAGTTTTCAAACGCAGTTTACCATTTCAATTTAAAGTTGTACAATTGTGATGAGAAAAGATGGTCTTTGAAATTCCTTCCACCTCAATATATAAGACATATAAGCAAATATACTTTGAATGTTTCATCTAGTCAGAAACCAGAGAAGAATCCTACCTTAAATTTCGTAGAAACTGCTTCATTCTGGTTCGTTTTGCAGAAAATGAATTACAGTTTGTTTTATACAATAAATATAGTTTATTGATTAGTCCATTTAATATGAACAAAAAAAAACTTGAAAAAAATCTTTTTTTCTGAAATAGTTAAAACAAACTCGACTTAAGAGTTTCCAAATTTCCCCCTTCGTATTTGACCGTGCGTGTTCCAAAGTTTTTGAGCCCCCGTCCACCTAAAATTTCTCCCGAATCCTCTCCTTATCAACTCGCACTTCTAGCCCTACCTCAACATCCCTCGGCACACCATCAAATATATTGAAATTCTTGTCCGATTTCAAGAACTTAGTATTATATAATTGCCCGAACATCTTCTATTCCAGCTTTATTTGCTATATGTTTCAATCTGTCTTCGGAATTTTGGTATTTTAACACCCAAGTAAAATGGTGCCTTGTGTCAAGGATGACAACCCCCTTGGCATGTAAAAAATCGTTTCTCTGGAGTTCGAGAAAGAGTAAGCTCACGGGGGGCCACCAGAGAAACCAAAATCCTTCAAAAACCGATTATTTAAAATGATAGTCCGCGGAAACATGGCCGAAAAATTGCCGAATCGACGTTAAACAATATACAATTAATAAACCAACACTCAAGGAGAAACAAATTTATGTTCAAATGTTAAAAGTCTGTTTTGTTATCCAAAACCATATGCAAAATGAACTAGAGGTACTGTGAGCAATTAGCTCACTAAATGATACTTCGGTATCCCACATGAATATAAAGGCAGTGTCCATGTTTTGCTCTGGGAAACGCAAAATATGTGTCGGATCAAAAAGTGAAATAGGAGGTTACAATGGAAATATGTAATATAGATTCTGTGAAAGTTTCATTAAGTTTCATTCATTGGTATGAGAGGAGTTGCGGATAAGAGATGGGTACCTCAAAGCGTAACAGACAGACGGACATACACATGTTCCGATTACTGTATACCCTACCGCTTTTCAAGACATGTAACTCTTTATTTTGTGACCTGTTTTGTTGTCTTTTAGGGTAGAAAGGTCATTCTATAAGCAAGAAAATTCCCAAACTTGATCATCTGAAATCACATTGTGTGCATATTTTGGTGAGAAAAGTTGTAAAAATTATGCAATTTAAGAGCGGCTGCAGATTCCTCGTGATTTCTATCACTTACAAGCTTTCGTACATGTACCAACAGGCCTTATTAATTAAGCCATTCCTGACTTCACTTCTCTTTACAACAAAATTTTCTTGAACACTTCAAGAACTTTATCCACACTTCTTTGTTAGGATAGTGTAAGGTTGTATCAAAATTCGAAAGGGGATTGAACACAAACATTTTCCTCTTTCAGATTTTGTAAATTTCAATCTTTATTAAATTTATATACACTGTTCAATACAAAATTATCCGTTCACAGCATGATATATTTGAGAATGCAGTTGAATATTTGACTGAGAATAACAAAATGCAAATGTAGGGACACAGAATCAGAGCTGGACAATCAAGAAAAATTATGGTTTACCTACATTATACTGATAATTCTCAATATGTATGTTTATGTTTGGATATTTTAATATATTCAGATTTATATGATCTAACAACAACTAGACCTATAATTGGTTGTGGTCAATCATTTTAAAAATCATACTTATGTATGTTGCACTAGACCTTCCACATGAACTTTTATTAAACATTTATTTTTTTTTCTATACTAGAATTAGATCAAGAATTTCCAACAACAGACTGTTCACTCGCCTTAATGCTCGGGGGATACTGCTCTTGGGGAAGCTTAATTTTCATGTTGTCCTCAAAACAGCAATTATTGTATGATATTATTAACTTTTCATATGTGGAAGCATGGTGAGACAGGTAAAAGATAAAATGTCTTCGGAATTGTCGTCAAAAATTAATCTTAAGAATAGAAGTAATTAAAAAAGTCTGTGTGTATAAAAATCCTAAATCATTAACAAAAATATCCTCCAACTTTAATTGCATATTTGAACATTATTTCATGAATAAAAAAAACAAACTGTAATTTATTTTCTGCAAAACGAACCAGAATTAAGCAGTTTGGGTATTTTACGAAATTCGGGTGTATAAGACTTCATTTGAATCGCCATTTTGATCTAATTAACAAATTTCAAATTTAACGACTAAATTTTCCGATTTAAAGTGATCCAATTAATTTTCTATTGTCCTTTTACATAGTTGTACTACGCTCAGTAAAACATTCGCAAATCCTTTCTACTTTGTAAACGACATTACGAATTAAATAATTTGAAGAAAAATATAATTATCCGCCATTTTGAATCGCCATTTTGACTTTAAAATTACAGCTGCACTACCATTCTATTGTAGAATAATGAGATTTAGAGTAAAAAATACAAATCTGCATTGTATGGATATTTGCAAATGTAAAATCCTGAACAAAGAAGAATATAGAAACAATAGACAAAAAATCAGAGAAAATTCGAATTAAATGGAAAAACGACTAAATTTTCTAAGTTTAACTAATAATGTTAGCAACCTATTAAAATTTTTACAGTTTTGTTACACTCTCTTAGATATTCACTCATTAATTCTCCATTTTGAATGACATTAAGAAAAGATTAGAAAAAATTTGATGTCCGCCATTTTGAATCGCCATTTTGACCTCTTTAACGCCATTTTCATGAAGGCCAGCATATTTTTTCGGATTCAGCATACTCGAAATAGGTTAAAAAACAATGCTGGACCAAATAATAATTATTTGCCGTTAAAAGTTATTTCTAGCCTTCTTTTTTAAAATCAGGACCAGACTGCATCCCATCTAGTCCAATTGAGATTAAAAATTAGCAAAATTAAAAGCCTAAAAATTAGAATGAAACACATCGGTCAAAATGAATCCAATAATACGTTATATTTGTGAAAAGATCAATATAGCTACCATAACATGTAAGTAATGTTAACTTTAAACAAGGTTGGTGAAATCCTTGTAACAAACTTATCTGTCAGTAGCCTGCCTCGGCCTAAAAATCGACCGTTTTCGGAGTATAACCTTGAAAAAGATTGAACCATTGAAAAAGAAAGAAAAATTCAAATCTAAAAAAAAACTATTTTACTACACTGTAACGTGCCTGACAAAAAACACTTGAAGCAAAAGCATGCGGAATCCAAAATTTAACTCATTAATTTTCTATAATGTGCGATATATTTTCAAAGTTTTTGCAAATGTATCTTTAAATTGTTCTATTATTATGTATTTAGATTTCTGACATGATATTTGAGGTACTTACAGAAATGCAGTGATTTTTTCCCGATGCGATTCCCGTAAAAAACGACTGTAAAAATGATACCTCCTGAATTGACGGCGCACCACACTTCTGTCAAATTATGTGTAATGCTCGAGATATCGCCAACATAGATCCAAAATATGCATAATAAAACATGTAGTAAACTAGGATATTCGTAATATTCGTCCACAAATAGCAAAATGAAATTTATTCCGTTAGACCTCTGTAAAAAGGTTATACGGGAGGACGGGAAGAAGATTATCGACGAAAACTTTATCCGGACTGTAAAGAACGTGATTGAGAGTCACCAATATCACACTATATGTCATGTATACCTGCAGTTTTTTATTTAAAACGAAAAAAATATTCATTACTTGTTTAATAGATTTTAAGCTTGATAAAAAATGGTGTTTGGATGTTGAGTAGATAAGGTAACTCAAACTGTGCAGGTACTCTTGGGAAAATGCTGAGAAAATGAAAGCTCAATCACATATTTTTTGTTATCTTTTTTAATGCCTATAACATCGAAGATTTTGCTGCTCTGTGACTCAATGATATTTCCTGATAAATCACTCAAAATTGATACCAATTTACAACATCTTGATATGAAATTTTGAAGACCATACAAGTAAAGATTCTTTTATATTATGTGTGACATTTTGCCAGATTATGTCGTCAATTATCTTTTCTGTGCAACAAGTCTGCGTTTTTCAAGGGCCCTCGTACATGTCTAAAATCATCAGTTAATATGCATTAATGAACAATCAAATGATGTAATTAAAGCGATATCCGTCTTACTTGTGTCGTATATCCGTATTTAGGTACATCTACAGTATAAAAACGTCCTTGGGGAAAGTTAGAAAGTGTATTCCGTAGCACTGCAGAGTTTGACACAAGTTGTAGATATAGCTTACCGGTTTGTAAGATGAATTGGATACTATGGGCGTTGGTTTTCTGTGCTTTTTTACTTGATTCTAAGATTGATGCATGTAGCCCTTGCACCTGTAAACAGTCGACGCGATGCTCTGGACAATTCGCAGATTGCGGGCAAAAAAAATTAACAGAAGTACCTTCCACCCTTCCTAACGACACATGTGAATTGTAAGTACATTGTAATTAAGTATAAAAAAGTTTTTCTAATTTGACGTAAATCATAAAAGAAAAATATAATCTCTCACCTGTAATTACGATTTTCATTTAGGCAACATAAACTGTTTTGATAAAACATGGTCTTGCATGAAAAGAAGGATATTAAATAAACCTCTGAAGTATTTTAAAAGTTCATATATCGGTGCACATGTCAACATTTTGTTTTAGTTCTTTGCCAAGACTGTTGTAAACACAAAGAACCACCATTTAATCATTTTACCAATTGCTCTAAATAGAGATTGTTCTATCTGACGTATCCGTATACGTATCGAGGTATGAGAGGCATCTCCATCCCGATGCTTAAACCATCTGGTTACATTTCCATCGTTTCATGTTTGGTTTTTAACCTCATTCATCAAGAAATGATATGTAGTGTGATATTTTTAATAAAAAAAATATCAGTTGCTGTACACGCCTTATGCATCCTGTTTATGGGGGAGGGGGGGGGGGTAAAAGTTTACAAATAAAATTTGAAAAACAAGTATTTTTTTTTGAATTTAAATGTGTAAAAAATATTTCTAGATTCACCTCTTTCTCTCGCTCGCTCTTTCTCTCTCGCTCTCTTTCTCTCTCTCTTTCTCAATATTAGGGTATTCATTGTTCATTCTCGAATTAACATTTACAAGAACACGACATATCTCCAATAATAAATAATTATATATACAGTTAAAACTCTTAAGGTCAAGATCTAGTTATTGGAAAGTACCTACAGATTTATGAAATTTAAGAAATTAATTCCTTTAATGATGCTTTACAACATTAAATTGGTAAGAATAGGAGTTTCGGGGCAAAATCTAAATAAAATAAAATGAAAAATGATACTTTAAACAGTCATTTTCAATGAAAATCAAGAAAACTAGTCATGAAAATGGGAGTTTTGTCCTTATCAGACAAAGAAAAGGTATCCAGATAGCCTAGTTTTTCAGAAAACGGTAATTTGTATGTTCTTAGTCTCTACTTTAAAATAGTGATGAATTTTAAATAGGTTTCGGGACAACTTTTCATGTGATTTTAAATTGAATTCCATGAAAATATTTCATTTTATTCATAATTCTGTTAGAGGTGTAAAGTACGGGAAGAAGAAAGTAGTAAATGATTATAACGTCAAAATAGATTTAGCACTGAAAAGTTATTTACTAGATCTTGACCTTAAACTCAAACTTGTAAATTGTAAATACATGTAGTTGTACATTAACTGGGAAAGATTTAACCATACATTGTAGAGCAAAACAAATGTGGATGAGTGATTCACTGAAAATGTCCATCCTCTTTTCCTTTTTTATCATCTTCTCATTATCAGGTATTTGATGGGGATAGTCCCCCCCCCCAAAAAAAAACAAATTTGGATAGCTGGTTATTCTGAGGCGGTTTGAATATATTCCCTAAACTGTAGGTCGATAGCCGTATCATGGACGGCGGAAGCAAATAGAAAGTGGGGGCGCTAATTGAAAAGGGGGGGGGGGGGCTAAACCAACAAAAAAGGTAAACCACAATTTTAAATGCCTATATTATGTCTATCTTTGCAAAAAAGTGGGATGGGGGATTACCCCCCCCCCCCCCCCCCCCCGCCGGTTCCGTCGCCTATGCGTATCTATGGTTTCAAGAAGCTTGGGAATTATACATGATCGAGTTTATAGTGAACAAAACAAGCTCTGAAAAACTGTGATATTTTATCATTGTAATTTTTCTTTAGTGTGTGATTTTTTTCTCGGCTACATTGAAGCAGTTCCTTTTCTTCAATTCTATAATTTGTGCACACTGATCTCGATCTTGGCCAAATTATATATAATATACTATATAAAAAAGGAAGTAAGATAAAAAAGAAAAGAAATTTAGCACGATGGACAAGTAGGCTTAGCAAAATGAGATGTATTATTTTGAAAATTTTGAGCCATAATTATTTTATTCTTTGCATAAAAAGACAGTTGAAGAATACCGTATTATGAAATAGTTTTTATATCAAACCACATATGATGTTAATTATTGAAAGTCAAAAGACGTTTAACTTACCAAATTTTGTGTGTGCACATAATGAGGCATGCACATAGTGAGGGACAGAGGTCGGAACGGGGGGGGGGGGGTAGCCCCCCAACCGTTTTTTGCAAAGATAGACATAATATATGCATTGAACATTGATGGTAGGATAAGCCCCCTCCCCACTTTCAACAGGCACGTCGTATTGCAGTCAAAGAAGAGTAAGTGGTAGTACTAGTGTTTGAAAAAAATGGCAATGAAGAAAGTTCGACACCCCCCCCCCCCACACACACACATACACATACCGTATAAGAAGAATTTTTAGCGAGGATTTAATTTTGGCATTATTAGCGGGGGTCATGAGATCGCTAAAATTAAATACCGCTAAATATTTATTGCACTTTATTTGTAATACCTGCTTCAGTGAGCATTTTAAAATCGCTAAAATTACCTCTCGCTAAAAATAAATTGCCAATTTTTAAGGAGAAATCGCTAAATTTGCGTCTCGCTAAAATTTCCACTTATACGGTAGTAGTATTTAGGTACTTTTTTTGTCTGTCAAAGTTTTCCAGGGCTGATTTTTTTTCTCTTTCAAATAGCCCCCTACCTACTTTTAATTTGCTTCTGACGCCAATGTGAGAGGATGGAAAAAGGAGGGAGTCACACGGGCTCTTCAAAGCATATACTGAATACTTATAATGGTCCTGAAGCTAATTATGAAATCAGTTTGAACGGTCTTGTTAAAAACAGCTACACATTTTATCGATCGCGTTGATGATAATGTATTTTGTATTTCAGTGTGTGTGTATGTGAGTGTGTGTGTGTGTGGGGGGGGGGGGTAATTGGTAAGCCGTTACATGGCATATGAAAAATACAGACAAAATCAATAAAAGATATTAAGCGAGAGGAAAAAGAGAAAGGGAGATTTCCTACAAATATTTTGAAGCAAAATGAAATTAATTTTAGAACAATATAATTAAAACAAAATATTTTATACTTGAAGTCCTTCATTTTCTTTCTTTTTTTTAAATAAATATTTTTTACGAAATGATAGAGGTGTACAGCAGTTTATTATTTTTACTGCAAAAATTGCTATTTTCTAATGCATGGACTGTGGCTTTATTAACCCCAAACAGAGATGGAAAATGTATTAAATGGTTTAGACATCGGGATCGAGAGGTCTTTCATATCTCGATACGGATACGGATACGTCAGATAGAACAATCTCTAATACTATATGTATGTATACTCGAGAAAAGTATAGCTGTCATTACATCAAAGATACCTTTCTATAGATTTTCTACGCAAATATAACATAGCTCTCGAAAAGTTGGGTGAATAAATATTTGATGTAATTGTCAAGATATAAAGAAGACCCTTTGGTCAAATTTGATAGCTTATGGTTGATAGAGATTTATATTAAATATAAAAATAAAAGTTTGAAATAAAGTCAGCAGTTCATGAAAGTTAATGATTTGTCGAAAAGTGACCATCAGATGCGTGAAAAACGCTTGAAATTATGTATAAAAATGTAGTGCGTATTTGACCCATTAAAACCTAGGTAAGCAAATCCTATTGCTCGATAAGGTCATCAGAATTATGCGATATTGAACGCTTACAGAACAGACGTAAATTTATGGTGAAGTTTATATAGTTGGAATAATTATCAAATATTATGTGGAAATGTTTCACAAACTCGTGCTTTTGAGCAACCAACTTGTGCCAATATTCACCGATGTAAGTTCAAAAACCCTATAATATTGAAGAACTTTATTATTTGCATCATTTGCGATGAAATAAGGTCAGTCAAAAAATATAAACCAATCCAGGCATCTATTTTATTTGTTTGTATCATCTGTCCTCAATTCATTATATTTGCATTGTGAGAATATTAAACTTTTCTCTTTGTTAATTTGTATTTTTCTTCAAGAATAAACATACATTTATTTTGCATGGATGAAAAAACTTGCCATTGACAATTACTCTTCAATGTTTTAGATACCTTGCTTCGAACGAGTTGACTACGATAGAGGAAGCCGCGTTTGCTGGCTTGACGAACCTGGAATACTTGTAAGGGTTTTCTTAGTGTTTTTACCAATATGGTTATCATAATAATATTTTTGTTATTTTTTCTTTTATTTAGAAAGGATAGCACAATTAGTACATATGACCAGTGTACATTGTGGTCCTGTATAAAACATATTTACGGACAGATAAAAAAAATAGTAGAAATTAGATTAACAAACATTATATACATAGGATATTATATAAGACAAATTTGAACATACTAGTAAATGATCTGCAAGTATTAAATATTGTGCCGTAAGATAAAACCCATTTAAGAACAATTTTTCAACTGTTCTTAAATAAATTTATCTTGCAGCACAATATTTAATACTAGCGGTTTTAGTAACTATTGATCATAGTACAATATTCTATATATTAATTCATAAATATCAAGAACGATAGAAATATATAATTATTTTTTGTTACATAAATGTTTGTCCGAACCTGAATAGCGATCAGTATGCTACATGTAACTCACTTTATTTATTTGAATTCATTTAGCAATCTACAGATTCAAAGAAAATTTAATGTATGATACGTAGTTTAGATTACCGAATAAATAGATGTGAGACTTGTTAATATTTGATATATCTACATTGTGAGTTATCAGTAAATGCTAAGATTTGACATTCACACTTCTCAATATATTGTACGTACTTGGGCAAAAACAGTGTAACCACAATAGATGATAATGTGTAAAGCGGTTTTACATCAATAAAGACTCTAAGTTATTCAGAATTGTTTAAAGGATACCAATGCTCTAGGATATAATATCTCGTCTATTGATTCAGGAGAACTGCCCAACAATATATTCAAGAAGTGGTGTGGATCAGATATGGATACTTACGAAATTCCAAAGAACTTTTCGACAATTTAAAATCACAATTTATACAAAAATCAACAGCTTAAAAACTTATGACTTTTCCATTTTATATACAACCATTCCCAACGATACATTTAAGTCCAGGCTTTTTGATATCATTGACAGAGCTCTGTTTTTTGATGAAAATAAAATTCGTCATTGGTCATTGGTTATTTGCAAAATTAGTTTGTTAAAACAGATTCTTATTGCACACACAAGTACTCTGAAGAAGGATATGGAGATAACAAACAGTATTCAATCTCAAAGACCATTAAACAATATATCAAATAAAAGCAGAGCAAACAAGGACCTCCGAAACATCAGAGGTGGGATCAGGTACCATGGAGGAGTGAGCATCCCCTGCCGACCGGTCACCCACCGTGCGCTCGTTGTCATGATCAGGAAATAACAGAAAAAATCGTCGTCGTCAATTCTTTAAACGAGACTGCTGATATTCTTGTTTGTTTCATCAACTTGCTTGTCAATAATTTACCTCGTTTAAGAAATTGTTCATACGTAGAGCATGCTGTTGCATATCGAATCAACTGAGATATATATACTCTGTATGCAGGTGATGAAGGTATATTGCTGCATAAGTAAGGAAGGTTGACGATAGAAAAGTTAAAGTCATCACGTTTTTGTTAAATTACAATTAGTGTCTTTTTCAAGTAAAATATCCAAATATGAAGCAGAAGTGTCGGACTTTGTAGTATCTTTTATCTCAAGCTCACCAGGATATATCATATCAAGGTAGGAATGGTAATTATCATTATTCTCATATAGCTTGGTTGTTACTGACGTTGACATTAAAGAGCTGTTTGAGTTTCTGTTTAACAATATCAACGTGGTTTTTGGAGACCAGGTATTCCAACAATCTATTGGAATTTCCATATGTACCAATTGCGCTCCATTATAAGCGGACCTATTTTTACATTCATATGAAGGAGAATTTGTGCAAAATCTTATGTGTGAAAAGAAAATACTTGCTGTGGCCTTTAACTCGAAATTTAGTTATTAGCGACGTATTGTCAATTAATAATGGTGATTTCCATGCCTTCGACGATACGATCACAGAGTCTGACACATCTGTTTCATACTTGGATATTATACTTTATTAAGACATTAGTGGTGAACTAACAACCAAGCTTTATTAAGACATTAGTGGTAAACTAACAACCACGCTATTTGATAAACGTGATGACCTTAACTTTTCTTTCGTCAATTTCCCTTTCATATGCAGCAATATACCTTCATCACCATACCTTCATATATATATATATATATATATATATATATATATATATATATATATATATATATATATATATATATATATATATATATATATATATATATATATATATATATATATATATATATATATATATATATATATATATATATATATATATATTATTTTCATCATTTATTCCCAGCTCTCTGATTGGCTCAAACTTGATCACATGATTTAGTATATAACAGCATAAAGACTTGAGTTACCATTTATAGAATCTGAAATGCATATCGACTTGAGGTTTCTTAAAATGGAGATAATTTCCATGAAACAAAATAGTCATACTTGCCAACCTCCAGCATGTAAAAATCTGGTCATGACCAGAATTGGAAAGTAAAAAATCTGGTCATAACGCGTAACGACATTCAGACATATTTACCATGATCAAATGTTATACATATATATACTAAGTATATTGTGAATTTGAGAATTCTTTTATTGAAAAAGGATTTAATTTACTATGACAAAAAATTCATACATAATTTGATTTAAATTTACATGTTTAAAATGAAAATAGAAGGTTTCATGTATCAGTATTGACCTGAAGTAAGTGTGCATTTTTTTTAAAAGCCTTTTCAGTTTCTGCTAAATTTGAAAGTATACCAATTTCAGTTTTGAAGTTATTTTTCCTCTCTCTTAATTAATTAACTACTGCAATAAGTTTTAAATGTGAAGTTAGGCCTACACTGTTATCGATCACTTTATTTTATCTAGAATGAAAGTTTTTTTTTTCCAAGTTTCCTTGATATGTTTCGTCAAAGGTCCTAAATCGGTGGGGTTCCTAAATCGGTGGTATTTCCCATTGGGCACGCGCGTTTTCTTACCGTGCGAGATCTGACGTCATCGATTTTTGCGTAGTGTTTGTAAACACTGAAGCTTACGACTCTGTGAAAAAAAACAATGCAAGAGAAAAGTGTAAGTAAATGGCTGATATTGTCATATCAACAAAAATACCATATTTTCTTATAATGCTAAAAATATCTAAATGTAATTGACTTCTAAATATAGATTTAAAAGAAATAATTCATCGAAATACATACTGTAGACGCAGCTTACCGTCTGCGCTTTCAAGTCACGTGACTGTCATGTGGCTAGCATAATTAAATAGAAATACAGAGGATGTCCAAAAGTTAGTGTCTGTTATATGTTTTTGATACCGGGGGTATATTTTTGTAAATCTTGTTGGTAAATTGTTAGTAAACAAATACATAGAAATTAATTCAGAAATCTAAAGAAAGCTATTAAAAGTTTATATAGTTTCATGTTGGTAAAATAAATAAATACAAAAAATGAATAAAAAATAAATGATTAAGTTGTTTTTGTGAAGTGGGCTCAGTGTAACTTTGAAAATTGTAACCACTGGATCCATATGCATTTTTGCTGCACAACGAAAGTCATAAGATGTGGTGATGAATTTATTTATGTCCCTGTCACAATGATAAATAAAACTTTTATAAAATTCTAATTTATCCCTTTGTTCATGTATACGATTTAATATTCGTTGTTCATAAATTTATGCCCGTGGTTCGTGTTATTAGGGTGAAAACTTTTGAGAAGTACCATACCACCGATTTAGGTACCTCAACAGTTCTGCTTGCGTAAACAACAAGGAAAAAAGAAATCGCAAGAAAAACAAATTATAGATTTTTTATTAGCTAATAGCGAGCGAAGCGAGGCGGCGCGAAGCGCCGCTCGCGTAGGGAGCTCAATAGACTAACGTGTATGAACGGAGGAAATTCGGGTTGATATCTGCACATTGTTCCAAGAAATTTTTATCTGACCGCGTGAAAAAATTCTAATATCCCAGTAATCCTTTGCGGTGCATAGCAACCAGAAGGCTAGAACATAGCAACAACTTACTTGAAAAAAATTACAAACAACGTTTTTATGCAATATCCTTGCCACAAAACCATCGTTTGCGTTTTAAGTCTTCAAGACTTTTTATTTGACGTCATACTTTCGTCACTTAAACGGCTCGGGTATTACCGATTTTGTCGGAAACTTCCGAAAAGTTCGGAATCTCGATCCCGATTCCTTTAGAAATAAAATAAAGCTGTGTAAAGGTAACTGCGCTCGCCCCAACGGTCGCACCGTAGAACATATTATGGAAATAATTTGATTAAATAAAGAGTCCTTCGAAGGTTAGTTACATTTGTTTTATTTTAATCTTTCCCGTCAAGATTATTTTATGGCGTAGTTTGCTAGTACCACCGAAATAGGTTCCTCGAGGATACATAAATATCGTTTCTCCTTTTCTTGGTTCAATCAGAGACATGTGTTTGGTTCAATTTGTTCCTGTTGGCCCTGATAACGATCCAGTTCTATCGGAAGCCATTTTAATTGACTTCAAACATTGATTTGTTAAAACAACACCCAGTTAATTGTTTACACCTGCACTGATAATTAATCCATCGGCATTGTTTACGTAGATCTAAGCTTGGGTTGTAACTGGAAGTTAAAAGTGCAACCTAATTTACGAACCAAATCCGGAAAATCGGGATATTTTCGGGTTGATCGGCAAAAATCGGGTGATAAGCATGACCCGCCGGGTCATAAAAAATAATCGGGTTACGGGTTGAAAAATCGGGTGTGACCCGACGAAATCGGGTGAGTTGGCAAGTATGAAAAAGTACTGTATTCAATCAAAGCTAATTTAGTGTATGATTTGATGTTTCTAGAAAAAAAATATTTATTTCAACTTTTACTAACTTTTTTTCAATGTTCTGTATTTGATGAGACAAAAGAGGGCATTGGATTAGGATTACTTCATATTAATTAAAACATGTTCGATATGTGTGTCAAATATTGATACAAAACTTAATCAAATAAAT
>PRKT01000327.1:133296-259647 GCA_003671525.1 Saccostrea glomerata
TTTATATATATATATATATATATATATATATATATATATATATATATATATATATATATATATATATATATATATATATATATATATATATATATATATATATATATATATATATATATATATATATATATATCAGTTAATTCGATATGCAAGAGCTTGCTCCACGTATGAACCATTTCTAAAACGAGGTAAATTGTTGAAAGTAAGTTGATGAAACAAGAATATCAGCCGTCTTGTTAAAAGTCATCATTTCGTAAGTTCTCTGGTCTTTAGAATGACCTGGTTTTGACATTTTCTTTTCTTTTTTCAGATTAATGGACGAAAACCAAATTACTACAATCAAAAACAGCACATTTGCTGGTTTGACGAACTTAAAAAACTTGTAAGTTTTGTTTCTAAGAGTTTGATTTTAGTATAAGATATTCTAGGAGAATCAATCTACCCAATTACAAAATCCTGTAGTTTGATACGAATATTCAGGAAAAAGCATTGCCTTCTTGATTTGCGCAAACCTGAATCATTTTATTTATGTGCACCACAAAATAATTTATTCCATGTCTATTATTGTTATCTTATATATTTATCTTCCTTGTTTTCGTAATTTATTCATGACCTTGTCAGCAAATACAATTTATCGGTGAGTCAAATGGTCACTGAGTTTTTTTTTTCTTGTTAGTCTATTATTTATCCACTGAATTTACGACGGCATGTTCCGTACTTAATGTGTAGTTAATTCGTGCATTTTATGGTTTGCTGAATTGTTTCTCCTTAGTCTCTACATTGGAGGTATTATAAATTGCCAATAGTCTCCACAGAATGGGGCACTTGTCAATATCTTGTGTAAGCTATCGACACATTTGTGGCAAGTGTGTCTCCCATTATTTTTGCCAATTCCTACATAGTCGAACTTGTATATTTTCGCAATGTATATTAAAATACTTATAGTAAATTTAAAAAAAATGGTTTTTTTGTATTTCTTTTTCAAATATATTTTATTAATTTTTTCTATTTGGCATTCTAATAAATCTCTATAAACGATATAGAGTTTTTGAGTAGATTTGCAAAAAGAATAACCTACAGATTCAAAAGAAAATGTGGGATGTGCAAATCAGGTTGGCGAATTATACATAATAATCTTTAATGTATCTGATTACATTGTGAGGCTAGTAGGAATTACTAATGTTATCAATAATTTTTCATAATCATAATTTCTGTTAGGAACAAGGTATAATTACAAATACTTGTACTTGACTTTTACTCCTCACAATATCTTTCAGGCAACTACAAAAAAACAGAATATTCACAATAGAGGAAAATGCATTCAGTGGTTTGACAAAATTAAAATACATGTAAGTTGATCATCATTAATTACCCAGCCTTTAAAATCCAAAACATTCATTTATTCTATGATTTAACAAGATAAGAGGGAATTTCAGCTCATTTTTTTAAATATTTTTTTTTCTGGAATATCAGTCTTCCATACTATATGCCTTGTCTTCATTATATATTGGTGATTTTTGGTATTCAAAGAGCAGACTTTCCAATTTATTTAACTTGAAAGTGGTGTTTTTACGTCCTTTCTTCATGAATTCATTCATCCTAAACGCTTTGCATTTAGGGAATAACCATCTTCTAATTTTGTATTTGCGACCGTTAATGCTGATTTAACGGTCGCATACTGAGTTTTACCGGCGACGCATAGGCGGAGCCGGTAAAACGGATGTTTGCGACCGTTAAATCAACATTAACGGTCGCAAATACCAAAATAGAAGATTAGTTATTCGCATTGTAATGCAATCCATGCATTTTGCTTGTTGTTTGCATCTTATTTTGCTGAGTTTTATTACATGAAATACGTCACGGAGCATTGTGTTTTTGCGTCGCTCTATTATGGCGTCACAATGAAAAAGCTTTCACGCTCGTTAATGCTCGTTTTACTGCTTCAACTTCAGTGCATTAGCCAATCAAAACATGTTTTACAGAATAATTCCATTAGAATTAAGGTTCATCGACCCTGTGCTCACTCATATAAAATGTCGCTTGAACCATAATGATTTTCCAAAAGAAATGTATTTTATACATGTAAGTAAATTACAAACAATTATAGCATAGCTTGTGGGGTCAAATTAGACAAAAAAGACACTTGAACATTGCAATATAAAGAAATATTAGACATTTATATCAATAAGAGGTATCTCTCTTATTAGAGTATCGGTGAACCTTAATATAGCATTACCTGTCCCATCATGTTTTACATTTACCGATTAAATTTCATGCATTGGCATTGCGAATCTAGACGAAAATATTCCGGTAATAGTTGAAATTTATCTGTATTTTTTTCTTACAAAAATAAACTTTCAAGGAAAATTTATATATAATTATTTGCTTGAAAAAAATTGCCATTGACATTAAATTTTCGTTTTTTTTTCTAGGATTTTGTACGAAAACAATATAACTACAATCAAGAACAGCACCTTTACTGGTTTGACAAACTTAGACACGCTGTAAGTTTTATTGCTAAGAGTTCTGCAGCATTGTAAAGAATATAAAAAAAATATTATACGCGAAATGTTTATTGTGAATAAATATATATGTATATTTTTCAAATTTAACTAGTACATGCACTTGCGATATTTCAACTGGTTATTGGCCTCGATTAAGTACAACTACTCTGCATTTATCACGTGACTTGCCATCAGTTTACTTCAATATTTAGAAAGTTTAATTATACAATTAAATACATTGACCAAATTTAATTTATGAAAGATTTAAGTCAGCAATAATTATTATTTTAAACTTGAGTTTTTCCCAAGAGAATATTATTAAAAACCTATATGTATTCTTTTTGCATAGCATTTCATATATATACTTTTGAACGCATATAGTACGTGTAGTACAGCTCAACTCTAACTCAGATCTTATAAATTAAATAAAAAGGGATATATTTCTCATCTTGTAAATGCTTTAATTTGCCTATCCATAAGATCTCATGTGATATTGCACCTCTTTCTCAAGATTTCGTCTTACATGTATTTAACTATGCTAGTGAGAAAAAATGAATTGCACTTATAGCAGAAATAGTTGCACCTATAGTGGTTTGAATAAAATTGAAGACCGCGGGTCATAGTAGAAGAAAACAAAGAAAATGCAAATATATCAAAATGACTGTCTGAGGCAACAACGTTGAAGACGTGGTACTGTATGTTTTTATGACTAGATAGCAATATATCTCGATTATGCCTCTTGTAATTTAACAATATGTTACAGTGTTAAATCAGAATATTATGAATATGAATTAAAAGAATAGAAATCAATCTCCACAGTCCAATCAAGCAACACAAGGTTTGTCTTTATGAAAGATTGTATTTGCTGGCAAGGACATTATACCAGCTGTGGAGTATGCGAGATGTTGACCTTGGACAAGACTTCTGATGGTCTTTTTTTCTAAATTGTTATTGTATAGCTTGTCTCGTTTTGGAAATTGTTTGCACGTGAAGTATGTGCCTGCATATCAATTTAGTCTGCTTGGGACATGGGCTTCATATGTGGGTGATACTGGTACATTGTGAAATAGATAGGAGAGGTTGACGATGGAGGAGTTGATGTCGTGACTTTGTTGAGGAGTTTTGTTGGTGACATACCAGTAACGATTCTCTTTAGGGGGATATAAATGTATATGATTATGACTCGTTTGTGTTGTCCTTTTTTCGAGTTCATGAGGTATATAGGACTAACGTGGTAATATAGATGCAAAAATACGTATGCTCATAAGAGTGTATGATAAGAACACGTGAAAATTCTGAAAGACTGTTGGTAGACTTGATCCCAAGAACTATACATATATACAGCTGTATTTGACAATTTACAGGGAATAAGTGTTAATTCCTAATGGTTTGTACCAATGTTACTCTGTTAGTCGCTACTTGTGAGGTTTTGATGTTTCCTATTCGTCTCCACAGGAGGGAGCACTTGTCTATAACTTGTAATGTTATCAAAATATTTGTGACCTGCTTATTCTCCTTTCATTCTCGTCAAATCTAAAGGTGGATTACCACACCAGCTTTTTATTTAATAGATCTTTGACTCATTCTTATTAAACAATGGTTTCAGCATGGAAAGGCCGATAGTAGCTCTTAGTTATTTTATATGATTTTTTGGTATTCTTTCAAAGAAAGTGAAAAAATTGGTACATTGGTACAAGCCATTAGGAATTAACTACATATTCCTGTAAATTGTCACATACAACTTTATATATGCACCGATAGTTCCTTAAAGTCATTATTGTATTTTTCGTAATGTATATGATTCAAACAAAGGTATTTTTTACCCTTTTCTCTGATTTGATTAATTTGTATGGTATTTTAATAAATTTACAAGGAAAAGTAGACTTATGGATAGAGAAAATAAATTACTGTAATCACTTTTTATTCGCGAGAACTTTATTTCCGTGTAACTACGCGAGCCTGTATGCTCGCCAAAATTTCATTCTCGCGTATAATAGAATTCCTGAAGATTATAAAGAATAATGACCTTAATTCGTGAAATTCATTGCATTGAAATTCATTCTTCAAAATATATTTCAGGATTTTATCATCCAACAGTATAACCACAATAGAAGAGCATCCATTCAGTGATTTGAAAAGAATACGGGCAATGTAAGTTTGTTATTTTAAAATATAAGAATATGAATCCTCTAAACTATAATATCCTGTGTTGCGATTTATTCCTTTATTTGAAAAAATTAGAGAGACTGTAAATCCATTAATTTTTTTTCAGGGGGTTGAGGGATATCAATTCCCAAATCATAAATATTTCAGGCATTCATCTCTTTAATGATTTGACAAGATCAGTGACACTTTAAACTCATTATTCAGAATATATTTTTGGAAAATCAGTCTTTCATACTATTATATCATATGCCTTCATTCTTTATTGACGATTGGTGGTATTTAAAGTGTAAATATTTATTTAAATTAAATAGGGTGTTTTTCACGTTCACCTTTATTTTTCATTCTGATAATTTTCTTCCAGTTATCTGCAGAACAACAGAATAAATACAATTAAGGACAACCTATTTTATGGTTTGATGAGCTTAACGATCTTGTAATTTTTTTTTCTAAGAGTACCTAACCATATATATTTTTGGAGTCTCGATCCACCACGGTATTACATTGTGCGTCTTAAATTCGAATGAACAATGTAAAGAAAAATATAATTTTCGTTCGGTTTTTTAATTGATAATGTTTTGAACCTGAGTAACGAACAGTGTGATACATAAAAATATATGAAGTGTAATACATTACAATACAATAAGATATAAGGAGATAACCTAGAATACTCGGGCTCAAAAGTCCAATAAAACAATACACTTCGGAAGCAAAGTAAACATGGACCTATATATAACATCAGAGATAAGATCAGATGCCATGGAGGACCTGTCGACCGGTTATATTCACCGACTCACTGTTTTTTTTTTATCATATTTTTTCAAAGATTGACGTAAAGTTGTGATGAATTTTCAGGGTGACAAATACTTTTACTTGACTTTCAATCTTTCTTTCAAATTTTCTTTCAGGGATTTACACAATAACAGTACAAGTGTAATAGAGGATAATGTATTCAGTGATTTGACAAACCTAAATAGCTTGTTATGCAATTCTAATTGTAATAATTGTGCAATAGTATTTTTGTAATAAATTCACAGTTATGAAAATAGGAAAGAAAATAATAACGATTTCGTAATGGAATTAGAACTGAAAAGACACTTTAATTTTTTTCTTAAATCCTGACATTAATTGTATACGTAAGGAACTAAATATTCAATCGTTCAAAATTTCTTTTAGACGTCTTGATAACAACAGGATATCCTCCATAAAAAACATCACAATACATGCAATAAGCGGGTTGACAAATCTACGAGGCCTGTAAGTATTTAAGAATAGAAAAAAGTAGCATGAATCAGAACAAGCTGGTTATAAAAATATTTCAGAGGATATAAGGAGTGTTGAAGATTGAACGAAAATTATAATACCCACATATTTAATTTAAATACCGGGTATTCTTTTTAAATACATCCCTCATAAGAACTACGAATGTTATAATCGAACTATAGTTGAGTTACTCGAGTATTCCTTTATAACCCGCATTTATATATAATTTATCTTAAACGTGTGACTGATACTACAAATGAGAAAAGCCTATAATTTATCCAAGGTAGGTGGTTAATCATAAGCACTCTCAGTTTTTAGAAACTCTTTACATTTTTTTTTTTTTTTTTTTTTTTGTGGCACGCAGAGAAGTCTTATAGACATTTTCTACAAAGCTTTCTTATATAAAGTAGCATAAATTGTGTAATTTATTGTATCATATAATATTTGCTTTATCGAAAATGTTGAAATAGTGTATATTTGCTCGGCATGACTCTTGTTTATATATTATCACATATTCAGATTAAACATGATAATCAGTTTATACATTAATTTGTAGCATCAACATTGCAATCAAAGCAAAAATGTCGTTTAATAGTAGTGTTTATTGTTTCTCTAAATCAAAAACTTCATTGATAAAAGACCCCCCGATTTACAAAAAATCATCCAAAACACTACTTTTATAAACATTATTAATCAAGGAAAAATTAAACAATTGGGGTTTAAAAGTCCATGGTGTACTTTAAATAAGTCACGGATATTTAATGATTAAAAGAGATTGTTGTTCCATATACTTTTTTCAAAATATCTTTGGTGAGTTAAAAATAATCGTTTCTTTTTTTAGCATATAGATAAAGTATTGTTCACCGTTTTTTTTCTTTAAAAGGTTGAATAGTATTCAGGAATTCAAATGCATGTTTTCTTAATTTTATCCAGGAGTATTTATGATAATCCTTTTCACTGCGATTGCGAGTTGATAGGCCTGGTCGATTGCCTTAAATCTGGACGTGTACCCTACTCAGGAGATCCACGTTGCTTCACCCCTGAGAACTTAAAAGGAACTTCATTGGTCAGTCTATCAGCTGCAAATCTGACCTGTCCGGAAACGACAACTATGGACACCACAACTATGGACACCACAACTGATGAAACCAATTCTGCACCTTTGAAAGAAGGGAACTTTCTGGTTATAGTATACCTGTTTTTATGTTTGCTTGTTAAATCCATGATAGACTTTTAGAATACAGGGAGAAAACGAAAAAACATATTGATTTCAGAACAATTCGAAAGAAAACGCTAAAAATGACTTAAAAATTAATGAAAACAGTGGACAAACTATTTATACCCTTACAATATCATTGATTTTTTAGAATATACCGATATTTCCCTGGAAATAGTGTGAAATAGGAGAGAGCAAGAAGTAACTATAATAACTTTGGCTGGGTATAGATCTGTATAACACCAAAGGATAAGCTTACAACCTGGTGTAACTGTTTTTGATTTAAAACTCGGGTTTATTCCATAGTTTTTTTTATTTAACCCAGCACAGTTTACTCATTTAAAGATTCCACTATTATTTCTTTATGCTCGGTTCAGATTATTCTATAAAAGCCAATAAATAAGCTTAAAGATCCCATTTGGACCATTTTTGTGTACCTTGAAAAGGATCTAGGTATTAAGTGTAGAATAAAGTATAAATAAGAAAACCATAGAAGAAACTTTTCAGACCTACTAAATCATGTTCTTGGATTTATAAATAATAAGAATAAAAATTTAATATCATTGAAATAAAATGTTAATGAAAAACTTTTTTTGGTATTGAAATACAATAGGGGAAACATAACGGGAAAGAGCCTGTAGTGGTGATATATATTGAATATCAGAAATGCAGTTTTAAACAAACTCAGTCTTATTTATCTTTTGCATATATTTTTTTTATTTTATAAGATTATGTGAAATAAAGAAATAAAATTTAATTTTGCATTTCACGGTATATCTTAGGTTAGAAATTGTTTTCAGTAATTCCTGGTATTCCCCGGTCAATAGTGGTACTTAGGTCTTTTAAAGATTGTCATATGAGATATTAATACATGTTATACCGTTTTATCTGTAATACGTTATGGACAATTAGCTCCTAAAACATGTAAAAATAATCGAGAATATAATATATAATTGACATTAAATTGACCGTTAAAATATGAAAAACACCTTCATGAATAATTATCACATATGTATAATGTAATAGTTGTCATATTGTCATAAATATTAATTGAGAATGTAAAAAAAATTGTAATACGAGTTTCTTTATAATTAAAGTAATATATCATAATAAAATTGATGTTTTCATAAATTTTCTGTCGCCCTCTGTCATTTCATTTTCCATCAAACAAAAAAAAAAACAACAACATTTTTTTAAAATTGTTTTTGCTTTGTTTTTCTTTTCTTTTTTTATGTTAATTCATCTGTCAGACACGTCTGCCTTATATTTGGATAATTTACTTGAAAAGGACGTTAATGTTTATCTAACAATAAAGCGATATGATAAACAAAACTTTTTTTTCTTATACATACCTCTAGTGAAGCCATTTTCTTTATGTCTACGTTTGACAGTCTTCTGAGACACTGATGTTGCTCTGTTTTCATTAAACTGCGCTGTAATTTCTCCTAAGGGTGCTCTCCGATCTCTATTAACAATCCTCTGGAGCCTCCGATAGTCCCGATCGTCGATCGAACGAGGCCGACCCGATCTTGGCAAATTCCTCATTGATCCTGCGTCTTGATATTTATGTACAATACGGTACACTGAAGCCAGAGACGTATTGACAATTCTTGCAATAGCTGACATTTTTTCTCCGTTTAGGTAGAGTTCCACAATGACTTGTTTCAAGGGTTGTGAGATTTCCTGACGTTTCGTCTCCATTTTGTTACCGAGATAGATTGTCAACAAAACTATAGCAAGTGACGAAATAAACGTCATGCTATACGTCACTTGTACTGACCTATTTATATTTAGGGGGATTTCAAAAAATCCAACTCTGAACAAAAATAAACGACTTTTGATACGCGCGGATCTATAATTTATTCTAGTGACGCCATTTTTTTCTCAACACTTTTGTCCCCCTACTGTATATGGATAATTTCTAAATTAAAGGTATATGTAAATTATTGACAAACAATTCAGTTAATGAAACATTAATATCAACAGTCTATTTAAAAGCCATCATTTTGTATGTTTCATAATTGATACAATAAACTTGTCAGCAAATACAATCTTTAGTCAAATTTGAGTCAAATGCTGACTGAAATTTTTCATAATATTTGTTAGTCAATAATTTTTACACTGGATTGACGACCGATTTTTCCCGTTATTTTCCAATCATGACAGGGAACACACGGCGGGTGTGATCAGTTGGCAGAAGGTACTCACTCCTCCATGGCACCTGATCCCACCTCTGATGTTTTTTAGGCCCGCGTTTCCTATGTACCTATTTTGAATTTTTATAGAAAATTGATCTTGAATTATGTTTGTTATCCTTATTTGTTTCATGAAGAAGAACAAAGACCCTAAAAAATGACATCCAATTATTTTTTTCTTCATAATTTATATATTACTTCGTTTAATATGCTCCATATATTTTTAAGCAGTTCCATCATTAGACTTCTCACTTCATTTTGAGAGAAATACCAAGCCCAACAGTGTCAAAGAAGAGGTTTGTTTCTCCATTTCTATTTACCCTTTATTTTGTTGCCTACAACGGAATTTTTTAGGCAAGTTTACAAACGTAAATGGACACGTATCTATGAAAAGTGTTAAAAAACTATGTATGATGAGAATCAAATTTGGTCCCCCTGAAATTAACATTTAAGAATTATATTAATAGATGTATTATTGTTTCTTTTTATTTATGAGAAGAGATGACGTTGAAAATATTCCCAATATTTATATACGTACAGACTAGGAATGACGTCCGAAATGATACTACCTTTTATTACATTTTTACCCGTGAAATACTGTAATTCATTCATTGAATAAAAATGATATCCTGTCACAGTGTTAAAGGATATCAAAATGATATCCTGTCACAGTGTGACGAATATCAGAAGTGCGGGAAAACTCTCGATTTCCCTTCCCATAACGGAGATTGTTGTAAAAAAATCTTCCGTGATCTAATATAAGATAGATGGATATAAGTAGACCATTCTTACAGCGAATGAAAATTGTCAAAATTACAAAAATATGTTGCTAAATCCATGTTTGCAGTGTTTTCACCTCACTTATCTATGACGTCTCAACCGCTCAACTATGACGTCATGTAGCCTACAAAAAGACAGGGGCAAAGGAAAAATCAAAATATTTTTTTTAATGTAATAAACAGACAATTCAATGTTTTGTAGTTGAATATGGAATTTATTTCACTCGTGAAAATATCAAAAATCCTGTCCCACTCGTGAAATAAATTCCATATTCAACTACAAAACATTGAATATCCTCTATTTATTTCATACCTGTAGGTAAAATAGGCCGTTGGATAAACTTTTGCTTTATCAACGGGTAGATGGTTTATCAATAGCACTTCCGGTTTTGACACGATTCAAGATTTTATTTTATTAAAACTTTCATTTGTGAAATTTATAAAATGAATGATGAGGGGCAGTATTATTCTTATAAGGAAGAAAAACACTCGTATATTTCAAAGAAGTGTCTTATTTTATCAAGAATCTATTGGCTACTTGAAAACAGATGTTACACCCCCACCCCCTCCCACCCCCTACCTTAAATCGTTTTCGGAAAGGTAAAAACTAGCAGTTTGATTGTTATTATAAGATTTCTGTAACATCTTCAATAATGCTTTGTTATATAATACAACGTATGCTTACCTATAGTGGAGTGACAATCCTAGAAAAAGATGCTTAGTTTTCGAGTTTAATGGACCGGCATACCCTACAGCTGAAAGTTATATTTTATAAAAGAGACATTCCTCCTCATACATTTTCGCCCGGTCGTAGAGTTTTCCCAAGTCAATTTTTTTTTAACTTGCGATTAAAGTGAAAGGGGGGGGGTATATAAGTCGTTTATTTTACTTGCTGATAATGTTCTTTTTCAAAGATTAATTATTGATATTTAATGAAATACTAATTTGTGTGTGAAAGGAAAGCTACAGGTATCTATTAATCACGCAAGTATGAAACAGAAAAAGAAAACTGATCAAAGCATTTCATCTTAAAGACTGTCCATCACTTTACAGAAACTTTTTCATGTTTCCTTCGGAAATATATATAGTGTTTTCTACAGCAAAAACATGGACTTTTGTCATTATTCAAACTAAGGGATACATGTACACATTTTGTTTACGCATTTCCTCATTTACATGTAAATACTGCCAAAAATTGAACTCTGTTACTATGATCCTTTATGAGCGGGGGTATCATATTTTGTCAGCTCACTGCTTACAGTACTTAAAAGTTTTCTTTTGAAACGACGTACCAGTAAGGAAGATATGAATCAAACGGAACCATAAAAGCAATCCACTAAAGCTTTTGCTGGACAACTCATGGTTTATTCTGTCATAAGAAAGCTTTTTTGATATTTTTTTCTTTTGAGAAAGAGTTGTCAGTTTTGCTTCAAGAATTAATTGTCTAATATTAATTTTAAAAATTGCAATAGAGACAGAAGAAACAGTACTATATACGCTATCTTTAACCAACCACAGAAACAACGAGGGATTTCTAACATTTTTTTAGGACTTCTGATGAAATCAAAAAGACTACTGAGTATTTAGGCAATCAGCCTTTTTTCAAAATTCAAAAATATAAAGTTTTCTGTCAGCAGATGAAAAAAGCCACGCATGACATGCATTTAATGTGAATATTGCCATTTGGCACTGTTCTAATTATCATCTACCCACCTGAAGTATCTTTTTAAGGATCAGCTATCATTACTTTTACAGTGCTAGCTCTTTTACAAAATTTCTACTTTTTTAGTTTTCAAATAAAAGATATTCTTGAAAAGTTAACGATAAAGATATACATGTACGTGTACATGAAAACCAATGAATAGAAATTACAGCTATAGCAAAGTATTACGTCATTATTTAAACTCTTCACCCCTTTTCCAAGAATTGCAATTTTAACACCAATACGTGTTTAAAATCTTTCAAAACGCCAAAATCTCTACAATGTAACCTGCTTAATTTATGAGTAAACGCGTATTCAAAAGTTCGCCAAATTAAACGTAAATTTTCAAATCATAGACAACATTCATTGATCAAAAAAAATTTGGCCTATTTAGACAGAGAAATGAATAATATTAAGACTTTAAATAATATGTTGTCTGTCCTTTGGATGAGACCGGAGTACCGTACTTCAGTGTGAGAGCAAGGATGACCTCTAGAAGATTTTTTTACTAAAAAGCTTTTAAAACAGGGTCGAACAATTTCTTTATAATAAAATAATGAATCAGATGTAAAAGGCTTAATAAAAACATAACATTTTTAAAAAATGCGAAATTAATGGTCATATTCCGTTTTCTTAGGTGGGTGGGGGTAGGGCTGATGGGTGTTGTTGTTCTTGTTTTTATTTTTCTTTACTTTGTGTACTAAATATTAAGTGATTGTACGTAAAGAATAACGTACATTAGCATTAAACCTTGTAAGTTTAAATAAAATACTATAAGACAAACCTTTCATTTTACAGACAGACAAACGGGCATTCTTATTCAACTTTTCGTTCCTTTTCCATGAAATCAATATATTCACCGAATAAATAAAATTCCTATACAAATATATATTATTTTCACGAAGTCCTTCAACTTTTCTTTATATGTACAATATTATGGTCAGATTTCATTCATTGATCTCTGATCTCCTTTTATTTTAAATTTTGACCATAGAATTTTCTACGACCGGGCAAAAATTATTGCTTGATAATATATCTGACCAAAAAAGTACAAATCAGCCGTAGGGTAGGGTGGTATATTAAAGTCAAATTTTTGATGGTCTTGTCACTCCACTACTAGTACATGTTATGTAGGTGTAACTTACCAGGGATCAACAATGAATCTAGTCTTGGCCTTGCCAAGCACGTTTTGTACTTCCAACGTACAAAAAGTTAATTTTCGCGATCCCATGGTCCTTACAACTTTCAGTCAGAAGTTCGTTTGATATATAGATCCAGCAACTCTTTCATCATGTTTTCAAAGACGCAAATAGCAAAAATTTTAACTTCTCAACACGATCTACTTTCTTTCGAAGCATGTCAACATAAACGGTGCTACGTCATCAAGATATACGTCATCAATATGTTTAAATTGGCAATCATTCATGTAGTTCTGCAGGGGAAGTCTCAGAGGTTAGTTAAAACGAAGTTGTATGAGATAAATAGAACATGTATGATTGTGTGATTTGATATTGGCTTTATCTAACTCGTTGAAATGGTGTATATTCGCTCGGCAAGCCTCGCGAATATATACACCATTTCAACTCGTTGGATACGCTATTTCCAAAATAAAACGAAAATGAGATTGTTCTTGACGTTTTTTTTCTGATAGAAAATATAGAGCGAAGCTTGGAACATGCCAATTTTTTTCTGTCAGTAATAAATCTTGTATATTTACATCTTTGACATATTAGACATATTAAGTTTGCACACAATATTTTCAGGAAAAAAAAACTGCTTGAAAAAAGCATTTTTATACAATGAAGAATATGGAGATAAAGAACAGTATTCAATATTGAACAAACTGATATTCTTCATAATATTTTAAATAAATTTCCTTGGTTCACTCTTAAAGCGTGTTCTTGATAGTAGCCGGGAAAAACATCAGCTGATAGACGAGTTCGTCTAGTGCTACCAGGGGGCCTGTCCGTAGAATACCACAAGGTCTTGAGAAATGTTTTCAAGTCTCTCTACAGAATGTTACAGAATATATGAACTGTCGAGTACTGGAAAAGAGGCTGGGCACTCAAATGAAGGGCCGAGAGTGGCCAAAAGTCTTCAATCGATAACTCTATAGCAGCCAATATTTTGTTATACATCACTGAAGCGAAAATGTTAATCCCAACAATCTACAACTATGTATTATGTTTCTAATGTCGTATGGTACATAATAAAGGGCCACAAGGGGCCAGAATGCTACATTTTTGACGGTTTTTATCTCAAAAAAGGGAAATATTTTAAAATCAAAATTAATATACACTGTACCTGTGTTGACATTTTGAGGCAAATAAGAATGATTTACGTGATCGATGCTTTTTGTGATTATATTTTCTGTTTAAAAAAGTTACAAGAAAAACGACCGTAAATTTGTTGTATAATTTTTTGGAATATCATTCCTCGAAATAATACTTTTCCGGATATTGATTCACTCAATGATTTGACAAAATTGAAGAGACTCTATGTTCGCTATTTGAAATATTTATTGGATATCAATACTCCAAGCTATAACACCCCTCCAGCTCATTTTCAGTGACTCTTTGCGGTTCATAAAACGTTAACTGTTCCAACCTAGTGTACACCGTGTAAATTCATTGATAGGTTATGTGAAACCAGTACGAATTATCCATGTGATAATTAACTCTTATCTGTGGTTTATTTATTTCTATAAGAATGATGAAAAAATCGTTTTAGGGTTAGGGTTAACCCACCCACTCTTATCTTTTTTTTATATATATTTTGAACAGAACAAGTTAACTTTATTGAAGGACAACACGTTTACTGGTCTGCCGAACTTAAAAGAATTGTAAATTTAAGAGTTCCAAACCACATTTTTTTTAGTATCAATCCACCAAAGCATATTATCAGCATAGTTCCGAAATTTCGAGAACAAAAACATCGTTATCTGCAGCATCCTTTTTATATGTTGATACACCAAGTTGCCCATCAAAGATTTGATGAAGGGTTTACCAAACAATTTCTTCAATTTCAACATTTTCTCCTACCCCCAGCATGTCAAAATCTGCCATTGTGCAGACGACAACAAATCAAAACTCAAATAGTTCCATCTTATTTGTGCCTTTAATATTTATTTTCGTCATTACCGAATATATTGTGTAATTTACTATACGATGACCACGCAATTTTTTCAAAAGAATTTCTTTTAAAAATATTTACTTATTTTTTAAATGATTAACATTTTACTATAAACTCTAATGTAACCAGGAAATTATAGTAAAAAGAATTTCCGGCGCACTTTTGCCTAGGGTGTATGGTTCAATCCCTACATTGCTTATACAATTCAAAACAAAGTCATTTGACTGTCTACTCCAATCAAATTACACTATTTAGACTGAATTAAATAACTGAACTATCGAAGTAATCAAAGAAAGATCTTGTGGGATGCGTAATTCAGATTTACGGTTAAATAAGTCATAATGATCTTACATGTCTATATTTTATATAACTATGTATGCATTATGAAGCAAGTAGAAATCATTTTTATGATTATAATTCTCTTAAGGGACTCCGACCCTTAATCTAGATCGTATCTATATACAAAATTTTGCTCAATAAACAGTTTGGAGAGAAGAAAACATTGCTTTAGCTTAGGAACTGAATTTTAGAGCTTAGAAATATTTTTTTATTTAAAAAAAAATTATATATGAGGATTGTTCAGGACGTGCATGGACTATGCAGTTCTGGACCGTTTTTCATGAAAAATTCTAAGGAGCATACATAAACAAAATTTGGACAGTAGTTCCTTCGTGAGTTTACTACGTCGCGTCAATTAAGCTTAAAATCACGAAAATGAAAAAATAGCCTTTACAAGCGTATCCTGTTTTTATCATACCAAAAATAAAAAAAATAATTTGTTGACGTATATTTTAATAAATTACAAATTAAAAGTATATAAAGAAATTAAAGACAAGATCTGTACCTGACATATACATGTAGCAATTAATCTGCAGCAATGTGACTTTTAAAAAGAAAAGAATTAAAAATAAAAACGTATTAAGTTGTATTATTTCAAGATTTGAATCAAATTTGATTATCTGTACCTTCTGAAGAAAAAGTCCATTTCGGTTCAAAGTTTACAAAGTATTTTAAGATTGGTCTGATGGCTCTTGATTATATTGGAAATTTATTCATATCATTGAGTTTTCTCCTTCCTTGAATGTTATTTTAACAATGAACACATTAGCTGCAGGACTGTAGCTCTCTGCTTGAGAAAATTCGGACAGATAAAGCAGAGAGCTACAGATCCAAGCGTTGTAAAAACTTTCGATTTACGCCGACGATTTTTTGTCGCTCACTATGGGTATTTTCCGTCTTTTTTTTTTATACTTTTCCAAAATTTGAAATTAATTTTAAATGGTATTTAATAATTATTGATACATTCAACTTCAACTCCTGATCATTTACTTACCTCTCAAGACTAACAATTGGCTGTTTGTAGGCTAGTTACAACGGAATGGAACTCTTTTAAACCGACATTACAAAACTATATCCAATACTGTTTCGGAACATTGAAAGGTTAAGAAAGCATCAAATATAAGAGTTAGATATATAAATTATTATAAGATACTATTCTTAAAGTCAGAGAAAGGTTAAACTTCAAGAAATAAATACCTAAAGGAGCGACAAAAATCTTCTGCGTAAATCGAAGGTTTTTACAAAGCTTGGATGTGCAGCTCTCTGCTTCATCTGTCCCAATTATCTCAAGCAGAGAGCTACAGTTCTGCAGCTAGGCTCTTTTTAGCTCATTAAAATAGATAAGCGTTAACCTAGCATTAACTCACATGTGTTTAGGATAACTTCCCCCGCAAAGCCTGTGACCATATATGTAATATGAAAAGAGAAGAAACCGAAGAGAATCAAAAGAATAAAATAATATATATATTGAAAGGTTAAAGAGTACTGTTTTTTTTCTGTTTCACAATGAATTCTTAAGATTTGATTTTATTATCATATGTACATGTATGTGATTATTTGTTATGATTATGTTTATAAACATAGGATATCAGATGAAATGTAATACAGTTTTACTTGTAATGCGTGATGAAAAAGATGCAATAAATAGCTTCTTTAGCATAATGTAAAATTTATCGACCAAACAATGTATATTTGACATTTAGAGTTGCAATAAAATAGTCATTCAAATATAATGAATACTTTTATAAAAATTATCCCATATGTGTAAAATATTTGTTATTATCATACCTCTGTTGTTTCGGGGGTCCGTGTCTGCTCTGCTCCTATTTTTTATTGTTTTATGGACTTTGATATTGACTACTGCTCGTTATCTCCATATACTTCTTGTTATATATGAAAATAAAAAATGGAAATGTCAAATTAGTGGTAATACCAGTTTCCTTTTTAAGAACTGGGTACGGTATATATAACGAGGCGGCCCTGTAAAATCGGCAAAAATTAAACGCACGATAACATATTTTGAACTGTGTCAATTTATTGTTAAGGTTCCCCTTTGTGAAAAATTGGTATCAATTTTCCTCAACTCACGTGACCTTTTATGTATATAACGTTCAAAACCGGTCTTATATTCCGTAATACACATATTTTGGACGTTTTCCTCCTCTTCAAGTCTAAATTTCGATGTGGCCGCATCCGAGTACATATGCGAAACTTCGCAGTAAGAACAAGTATACTTTAGTTTCTAATATGCAAGAGAAAAAATGACTGTACAAAAGTGCGGCCATGTCCGTTTTAAAGAAAAACTGTAGTTGAAAATACTTTGTTTTTGGATGGATGTGACTTTTCCCACTCATTAAAATCTATACTTTTAGAGAAATTAAATGAAGTCTGAATTTGAATGTGTTATTATCTAATCTATACTTTTACAGAAATTTATTGTTTAAATCTGTATCTGAATGTTATAAAAACCACATAAACTTTTCTTCGTAAAATTTATCAAGACATTGCATGGAAATTAATGACGCAATACATTAAAAACATGACGTCACAATGAGCCGGCATATGTGGAATAACCAAATTCTTCAGTCTTCCATTAAAAATAATAATAATATGATAAATTTTCAATCAATATATACAGTAAAAAACAGTCAAACGACATAAGTTAACATTTATACATGTACCTCTTTTAAAACGCGCGTCTCTTTCATATATATTGGACGTGATATTGATTAATATTATACTGTTAAAGAAATATTTTTTTAACATTTTATTAAAAATCATCATGCAGCTTTATTAAAGTATGATTTAGATTATACATTTTATATACTGAATGTTGACATCAGTGCTTTCAAGAATGGTTTGAATTAAACATGCAATTCAAAGGCAGATCCAGGGCCGTTGGGCCAAGCCCCCCCCCCCCCCCCCCCCCCCCCCTCATCCACCGTGATTTTAAAAATGTGCGTATATTTTGTAAAACAAGCATTTAACTAATTATTTTTTTGTTACTAGCATTAAACAAAAACTTATCAGTAGATCTACACGTATGGTATGAGATATTCCGAAATATTATTTAACCGCCATGGCAATGTATTCTAAAATTCCTGCAAGGTGACGATTGGTTTTCTATATCAAAGGGGGGCACATATTATAGTAGAGCTTCGTTCCCCGGACCCTACAAGGAATGTGCCCCCACCCCCCATTTGACTTCAATGCAGCTCCAGACACCCTGTCCTCAATACCACCCCTCCCCCGTTATTAAATTCCTGGATCCGCAACTTTAATTACAAGGAATTTAGATAATGAAATAATATTATTTTAGAAATTTTGTATGGCTACAGTTGTGAGTGTTTTCGGCAAGTTCTATGTACTTTTCAATGAAAGATGAAGCAATCAACTATTTATTTGTGTCTGAATGAAGATTAACAGTTACCAATAGCAATGAACATTTTTCTTTACACAGACTAGCTGCAGATCTGTAGCTTTCCGAAAAAATATATTGATTAGACCGGAGAGCTACAGTGCCATCCATTGAAAAAACTGTATATTTATTGCGCACAAAAAGTGCGCTCGGTTCTTGATTAATTCTTTCAAATTCTTACCTCAGTTTCAAAACAGGAAAGATTTTTAACAAAATTCCTTTATCCTCAATCAAGTACTCTCGTAGTTGACATCTGAACGAAGCATATTGGACCGCTTTCTCTTTGAAACCAAAATGGCAGTATAAAGCGAAATCTTCGATGATTACAATATCAGGGTGAGGAAGACTATTAACAACAATTATGAGGAATGTTTGGTTGTAGAAACAGCGAAAGAATACGTTAGGAACACACGGTTAGTAATATTTTGAGATTACAGTTTAAAAAACACTGAGAAATAAATCTAGAACCGAACGCACTTTTTTGTGCGCAATAAATATACAGTTTTTTTTTTCAATGGGTGGCACTGTAGCTCTCCGGTCTATCAATTTATTTTTCCGAGAGCTACAGATCTGCAGCTATACACAGACAAATGAAGACAATTTTAACATGATATATGAATCTGCTGTATATTTAAGAAATAAAAACAAGCATAATCGTGCATTATTTTTTGACAAGAGACATGCTTTTCCCCTTCCGCTGCATACAGTCGATGTATTTAGCTCGATTAGGACTTTTTCAGAAATTAATTAAGTCATTTATAAGACATTAAATTGCTTTTTGAAAATTACCTGTGTTAAAATGAATGTATCAGACATATTATTGTTAAGATTTAAAAGGATTTCAACAAAATTATCCATGAAATAATACAATCAATATGTCATAGGATATAAATATTGATAAAAATGACATTCATCAGGGCAGGGAAGGTGGGGAGGGGTGTACAGTCCAGTATCACCTTAGTGAAAACGGTACACATCAAATCTGAATTTTAAAGATGTCAACTTCCGTCTCTGATTATTATTCGTTCCGAAAAAATATGAAAAGTATTTTGTCGTTACTACAAATACAAATGACGTAAAACATTGCGAAGGCCACAGAAAGTTGTTTCCAAAGGAAGTGCGACAGGATTGATATTGAAATTATTATTGTCACTGAAATCTATCAAATATCTATATACATTTACGTTTAGGAGGTATTGTAAAACATAATCAATATCAATAATGTCTATATTTTAGCAGTTTTCGTCTCAGTAGATGTATAGTCACGTAAATGGCGTAATACATGTCAGCTATTTGTGAGGTATGCATGTATTTTAAAAGGATTTTTTCATTAATACAACTTTCATGAAAAAAAAAAACTTATTTTGTTAGAAACCCATCTCGCTTTCTAATGGTAATCCGGGAATGACAAACCTAACTCTTAAAAATGCACGCCGTAGTGACGGTGCCCACGGGACGGAAAATTATATAAGTGTTCGTATATTAATAACATACATGTAACTGCAAAAGTGTCTCAATATGTAACTTATAAAAAGGTTAATAACGAAAAAGGACTTGAACTAAGTTTTGGTATTTTTAGATTAAGTGTTTTGATATTCTGCATTTTGATTATTTGTATTTTGCTTCATTTAAATATAAAAATATATAGAAGTGGTGGTATGGGGGGGGGGGGTTACTGATTATCAAGATGTGCAATTATGACTACCAATGAACAAGTTTATATCAAGATTTTAATTTCAAACTAGAGACAGTCCTTTCCTATTTTCTGTTGATCTCCTCTCGATTTTGACCGTTGGTCGATCGTTTACAGCTGACATCATTTCAATGACTGCGCGTTGCTTAAAAAACAAAACGCACAGACCTCTATAGCTGGCATGGATAAACTATGTAAATCATACACATAACATTTCAATGTAGTGTAATATTTATTTCTACAAGTCTAGAAAATCATGCCTGTTAGACAGTACTACTACATTGACTTGTACTAATAAATTCTGGGATTCCTTTCCGGAGATACGTGTTTTTGTTACCTCCCGCTTGAAAATCAGGAGGGTTATAGTAATCGATATGTCCACCCGTCTGTTTGTTTGTCTGTTACGTTTTGGGTACCCGTCTCTAATCCACATATCCTATTATACCACTGAATGAAATTCAATGAAACTTTCACAGAATCTTAATAACATATTGCCATTCTGACCTTTCATTTTACTTTTTGATCCGACACATGTTTTGGGTTTCTAACGACAAAACATAAAAGAGAGGTATTCCCAAGGCATAACAGACGGGCGGACACCCCAATCACTATATACCCTCCCACTTTTAAAGCAAGGGTAAAAAAATCTAAAATAAAAGAAAATTGAAAACGGCTATCATAAAAACCCGAAATAGGGAAGAAATAATGTTCATATGTTCATATTTATAGCTTATTGGAATGGAAAAGAAGGAGTTCTGTTGATAGCTTTTTAATTGCGAAAAAAATTCCAACTTCATAAACAATACGTTCAATTTTTTAAGTACACACATCATTTCATATGGATGAATAAAGTCTCGTAGACTAGCACGTTTGGTTTAATCGTATGTTAAAAAATTATATATTTCTGAAAATATTTAAACTATTTCAAACTATAAACGATATATGAATAGATAGTTCAAAATGTTTTACTGGAATATTGGCAGGATTAAATAATAAATAGTTTTCGGTTAAGAGAATTTAAAGATTTTCTTAAACGTAACATTAAAATCAGTAACGTTGTGATGACGTCGCTACGTCAAAAGTTGTATTTATTGAAGAAAGTGCACCATTTTCCCAAATCTTTGGCGGAAAAACGGTAAGAGATAATTCCAAATAATAAAATGATTAAATGATTTTGAAAGGACACATCATGAGCATGTTTGTAAAAAACTTCTTCTGTTTTCTGTCATTACTTTTTAGTCTATTTAACAAAATACACACCTTTTGTGAGTTTTTATTTTGTTTAGTTTTATTTGTGAATTTTTGGCTGCTTTGATATTTACATTTTTATTTTAATGTAATATTGATTTCATTTCTAATTGATTGTAAGATAAAGAGGAACCTAGACATAAAAATATCATGCTGGTTTTTTTTTTATGTTTTTTTTCCTGTCCAATATATTTCATGGCAGTTTTACTTCATTTTGAGAAGTCCAACTGTGTCTAACTGGCTTTGGTTCTCTAAGTTTATGGACCCATTCTTCTGTTGTCCATAATGGGAAATTTTAAGCAAAATTTAAAAAAGGAAATGGACATGTTTGAAATATTTAACTTTCTGCAGCCTTGAATGGTGAACGAACGATTAACGCACGCAGATCAATTGGTGAGTAAGTGATTTGTGAACGCTTAACGCAACTTGGTTAACGATGTGTGAACGGAGAAAGGTAAATTTACGTAGAACGCGAACGGAGCGCAAACGCGAGCGCAAAGTGAACGTTGAACGAACGGTGAAGGAAAGATTAGCCTGGTTCCCTGTCCCTGTTTTGCTTCGTATACTCCGCGTCACTAGGGCCAGGTGGAGTACAATGGATTCAGGGCGAATCTGCCCTGAATCTAAGCCTATTGTGACGTCCAATATGGCTGCGCTTCCGGCGAAGACGTTCACTGTGACGTCGTATTTTTCTACGTCGTTGACGTAATGTGTCATTGTTACGTCGATATTCATTTCCGTGGTTAACGGCAACGGCTCAAAAACCCACGATTTACCGCGCATTGTTCTGGCCAATCAAAGGAAAGCATAGAATGTAATCCACCTGGCTCTCCTGCCTTGGCAAGGATGAGCCAGGGGACCAGGCTAAGGAAAGATGAACGATCTATTCGGAATACCTCTGATCTTTTCCTTGCATTGGAACTATATTCTGATGTATTCTAATGTTTGGTGCTAAAATATAAATTAACAATATATAGATAAATGTAAAAATAATTAAAGCATTTTTTCTGCACATACGTATGATTTTTTAAATCAATATTTTAGTTACACGATTTTTATTGCCGTAAAACATGTGTAATTGTTACCGAAAACGTGTAGTATAAAGGATAATGTTAATCTACTTATAAGAATAGATAAGCCTCGTGACCTCTAAAAAGAAGAGTACTACTTAGACAGTGAATTGATGTGATGCATCAGCATTTAAGGGGAGACAGGACACATGTCACATGACTCAAAAGAGAAATTACGTCATAGTCGATACTGATATACATGTTAAACGTTGTTAAAATCAACAGTTCTTGTGTAATTTATTCTAAAATTGGTTTTTAAACATTAATTCTCAAAAATAAATATTTAAGATTTTTAAAGATCTTGTCAACATTTAGATATTGTGAAACTGCCAAATCCACACATCCGTTTCTCTTTATTTTGCAGTCTGACGTCAGTGACGTCATAGATGTAGTGTTTGAATTCTCAGTACAGTTAGATCAAGTACACATAAGCTACACCCGTCATGATCAATTTTATTTTATAATAAACAGGTAACAGTCAGGTCCGTGTAACACTTAACAATTTAAATTTCTAAAACGATTTAGAGTTTTAGAATGTTGATATATTAGATCAAATATCTAACTTTCAAAAACTCAAACTGATTTGGTATATTGAATTTTAATATTCTAGTTCAAAAATCTAAAATTTCAATTTTCCAAACAGGTTTAAAATTTTGAGTTTTAAGATTTTTACCTTAAATATTCAAAATTCAAATTTCCAAAAACACATTTTTCATTTTAAACTTTCGAGTTTTTAATCTACCGTTTGTTTCGAAAGTTTACGCTTAACAATCTAAAATTCGATAATATTTTCGTCTTTTGATTATTTATAATTTACTTTAAACTTCCAACTTTCAAGCACTTTAGATTTTTAGAAATTTTGAATTTTGATTTAAAAACTCAACTTTTAAATAACCAAAACACGTTTGTGCATTTTGAGTTTTTAGAAGTTTACTTCAAATATTCAAAATATGAAATTCTATACCAGATTTAAATTTTAAAAATCTAAAGTAAAATTCTAAAAACTCAAAGTGTTAAGTTATTAGAAATTTGAACATTTGATCCAAAATTCCAAATTTCTAAAAATCTTAAACGTTTCAAAGTTGGATTTTAGAGGTTTGAAGCTAATTTCAAATTATCGAAAGATGAAAAATATTACCGAACTTTAGATTGTTAAGTGTAAACTTTCTGAACAGTCGGTAGACTAAAAACTCAAACGTTTAAATTCCATTAATCGTCTTTGGTAATTTGAATTTTGAAAATTGAAGGCAAAAATCTAAAATATCAAAATTCTAAAACCTATTTGCAAATTTGAAAATTTAGAGTTTTGAACTAAAATATTAAATCTCATTATACCAAATCAGTTTGAGTTTTTGAAAGTTAGATATTTGAACTAACATATTAACATTCTAAAACTCTAAATCGTTTTAGAAATTTGAGTTGTTAAGTGTTACACGGACCCAGTCAATGTATCGTGATAAATTTCTGAAGCAGATTTTTTAAAATTAATATTTTTTTTTCATATTAAGCAGCAGAAATGTTCTCTATTTAGATAATTTTGCGTGCCTATGTTTTCGTGTGACGTCACAATTGATTTCCTGCACTCGGAAAATGCAAACGTGAAGCGTTTTTATCATGCATACGTCTAATTCAACGATGTCCTGTGCGATATTGAGGTAAGCTTCACCCTTCGATATTTATGCAGTTAATAATTAATATGAAGGACTGACATTCAATCGTAAATTAAGCAATATTTATTGACAATTCTTCTTCCAAAAGGAGGTTTTTGTTGTTGAAGCTGCCTTGAAAAATTAAGAAATTATCCCACCAAATTACTATGTGAAATTAAAACAAATGCTTTGAGATAATTTAAACACTACGAATATTCTAAAATATTTGAGTATATAGTGTTATCAAACTTATTTATTATTTGTGCGCACAAATTCGCATTATGGACTCTGTAACGGACCCGTAAACATGAAGTATCGAAACTCCATACAAACACTATACGGGGCGATATTTGTGAGGCATTATCTTTTAAATAATTCAAGAAATATCATGAAAGGACCGGTTTAAAATGTTAAGTAAATATTAAATTAATAATATAAAAAATACGAAAAAAATTCATTGACAGGATTTTTTAGCTCAAGGTCCTGTTCCTCCTTAAGAGAAGTGAAGACCTAGAGTGCACTATAATAGTTTATGGGAGGCCACAAATATTCTTCCCTCGTACCTTTGATTTTTGATGGAACATTTAAGGGACAATATTTTATATCGCCGGCATATAATAATCTTTCACCCAATTTAGAGCATATTACGAGTTTGAAAAAGAGTCGGACACAGTTTTTTTTTTAAATCTGAAGGAGGATTTTGTTTCATAAAACTGAAAAATATATATGAATGACTGTACAACTCTAGATCATATGTTGAATTTGCAATAAGACGGTTACAAAGGATGTGTCGACCGTTGAGCAGAGAGACAGCTTTGAGATTCGTGTCCACTAATGATAAAGGAGGTGTAAGTGTTTGAAGTGTATGTTGGTTAATGCATTGTTTATTTCAAGTAGAGTATATCTTATTAATGAAATTAATCTTCTAATAAGTTGGCTAACGTTGTATTTCCTACACCCCGAGTACTTGTTGGTTAATCTTGTTAATATTGTGTGTGCTAGATTTAATATACAGGTACATTATTTCATATCAAACTCGGTTCCTATGGAAACTGACTCCCCAGTATTCAAAGTGTAGCCTCCATCTTTTTATTCTTATACTTTCACATGTTTTTATGAATTCATTTAAATTATCATTCCCATGAAAAAAATCATGCTAAAACAGCAATCCATGGATTGACTGATGCTTATTTAGAATATAAGATGAAACCTATATGTGTGCACACAATTTTACTTATCAATACATCCCAAGAGCGTTGAAAATTGGGACAAAATGTCGTTGAATTCATACCCGGGGTCTGTCTTTAACGAGTTGAAAATAGACTCTGTTGAATATTGACCCCACCTATAAGAATTTGACCATTTTTGAAACTGGAAGTTGTTTTACGGGATGTATCAGGATCTCTATATTTATATTTTGGTTTCATTTTTCCCCTTTTCAAGAAAAATAGATTTAAACCTATCACCCCTTGTAAATATGTACATTTTATACACGATTTCAGTTATCTTCAAGAATGACAACTTTATTTTTGACAATATTTTCTAAAATCCATATCCATAAATACATGTAACTACATGTACAAAACCATGAATAGGGCATAAAACAAAAATCCTGGAAATTTAGTGTTTGGAAAGTGAGCCGTATATAATATTAAAGTGATCAGGTGGGCAGAACATTCCATCTAGTCAAATTCAGATTAAAAATTAACAAAATTAAAAGCCTAAAAATTAGAATGAAACACATCGGTCACAATGAATCCAATGATAGGTTATATTTGTGAAAAGATCAATATAGCGACCATAACATGTTAGTAATGTTGACTTTAAACAAGGTTGGTGAAATCCTTGTAACAAACTTATCTGTCAGTAGCCTGCCTTGGCCTAAAAAAATGATCGTTTTCGAAGTATAACTTTGAGAATGAGAACTAGAGTTATAATCTTGGATTGACAAGAAGCTGCACTTCCCACCATCTTTGATATCAACAATTAAAAAACGCCGTCCCTGCACATTTTTTTATCTAAACAACTAAAAAGTGAATTCTTCCTCAAAGAAACAGAGAGAGACAGGATCCTAAAGTTTTTTTTTTTCTCGGAGGTGGGGGTATGGTGTCAAACCCCCCTGAAATATTGTGACAAAAAACAAAAACAAAATAAATAAACAAAACACAATAAACAAACAAGCAAACAAAAAATGGAAAGGGAAACTAGCCAATGTTGAAAACCAAACCATGTCTCTCTAAATCGATGGAAGGGCCGCTTCAAAACATCCTCATTAATTATCCTGTGTTTCCCCGATTAGGTTGGGGGGGGGAGGGGTGTCAATGTTTTATTTTGGCTACTTGATTATAAATATTAAATAACGCTAAAACTTAGAGTTGTGTATCTAAGGCCCGGATCAGTTTTCAACGCACTCGGGTCTAAATTCAACACCTTTGGTCTCACTAAAATGACCCTCAGGTCGATTTCAACTCTGGTCAAAATTCAACGTTACACCGGCAGTTTAAACGGCCACTTGAAAACTTTGATTTCAGCAGGATTTATTTTGTTAGCATTATACTTCTACATTTAGTATCACCAAAACAAAAATACTTACCAAGTAAAGAACTTACATTTATATGTGGTGTTTTTTTGTAAAATATTAGATTGGTTATTTATAGTGATCATAGTACTACGAGGGCCGTTCAAAAATTTCGCGGACTGTGCTATTATTTACTCTTAGAGACGTCATATAGCTTTGACATTTCCCTGAAATATGTATCTTAATAATTTCAATAAATTTTGGGCAAAATTTCTTTATTTAAAAAAAATCTAAGAAAATTATCGGTATGTTGACATCGCTGATGGAGAGGTACGGAGCACGACAAAACAGTTGAAGCAAAAACATGCGGTATCCAAACTTTAACTCAATAATTTTCTATAATGCGCGAAATATTTCGACAGTTTTTTCAAATATATCTTTAAATTGTTCCATTATTATGTTTTTAGATTTCTGACATGATTTTTGAAGTACCTGCAGATATGCAGTGAATTTTTCCCGATGCGATTCCCGTAAAAACGACTGTGATCAATGATACCTCCTGAATTGACGGCGCACCACACTTTTGTCAAATTATGTGTAATGCTCGAGCTATTGCCAACATACAAAATATGCATAATAAATGTCGATAAATATAATGTCGAAGTTTTTGCTGCTCTGTGACTCAATGATATTTCCTGATAAATATGTCTAAATTGAATAATCAGCCAAAGTTACGCAGAATAAAATCAATCTTGCATCAATGGGAGAAAAGACACTTAACTCCAATAGGAAAAATTACTGTTATCAAAACTTAGGTTTTGCCTTTACTAAACCATTTTTTTATGGTTATTCCTAACCCAGATGACAATTTTTATAAAGAGTTGGATAAAGTTTTCTTTTCCTTCTTGTGGAACCACTCTCAACATAGAATAAAAAGGGATGTAATTATAAAAACATATGAAGATGGGGGGTTAAAAATGATAAATGTAAAGGCTTTTACAACTTCCTTAAAATTATTTTGGATGAGACAACTCCTACTGTCAAATAGAGATCTACATGTTTTTATACCTACTTTAGATATGAATAAAGCTACAACATGCGGAATTGAATAAATTAAAAATATTAAAAAGTCACTGAAAAACAAATTTTGGGCTGATGTTTTTGATGCATGGATTGAGTTACATCATAAACAAAGCCCAGCTTCAGTTACAGCAAATGCTCCACTTTTTTTATAATCCCAACATCCTTGTTGGGGGAAAAGTCTTTTTTAAATAAATCCATGTTTGATTGTAATATCCGATACCTTAATGATGTTATAAACGAAGAGGGTGTTTTCTTGACTTATGAATTTGTTTGTGATATATATCCACAAGTGAAAATATTTTTTTTAGAATACATGAGTATTATTAGTGCTCTTAAAGCATGGATGAAAAAAGTGAATTTTGATGGAAATATAATTAAATCACAAAACCCTCTGGTTATCTCAAATATACATACACTTTTAGAATGCAAAAAATCAAGGCAGTTTTATAACATTCTCAATCAAAATAGCACAGAACTTACTGGTAAAAGAAAGTGGAATAAAATATTTGAACTGAACGACAAAGAATGGAAATTGATTTTTAAATTGCCTTTCAAAGTTACAAACAACTGCAAATTGCAATGGTTTCAGTATCGAATTTTGAACAAAATTTTGGCCTCAAACTAAAACAAATTTTCAGATATCAGTAACAAAAAACAATTTCATTTTTGGATTCTTAGATAAAAGAAAAAAGATTCAAAATAATCTTGTTCTATGGCTTAAATATTATATCTACACTATGAGGTGTACAGGGAAGGCACTCAATATTCCTGCAGCGATATCGCTCATGAATACATTTTATGAAACTCAAAAATATATTGCATACAAAAATGGTGAAAAGGATATGTTTGATACCTGCGAACTGTTGGAAGCTTTTATTTCAATGAACTTTTAATTTGATTGATAAAAAAGATTATGAATACATGCACTCCTTTCTCTCTCTCCCTCTCTTCCCCACTCTCTCTCTATCTCTATTTCTCTCTCTCTCCTTCTTTCTAAAATGTAAAAATTAACAGCTTCTGTATTTGTTAGTAATCATTTATTGTATGAAATAACAGAATATGTAAAACTAAAATAAAGAATTATAAAAAAAAAAGTATTTCCTGATAAATCACTTAAAATTGAAACCAATTCACAACATCTTGATATGAAATTTTGAAGACCATATAAGTAAAGATTCTTTTATATTATGTGTGACATTTTGCCAGATTATATCGTCAATTTTTTTTTCTGTGCAACAAGTCTGCGTTTTTGAAGGGCCCTTGTACATGTACTAAAATAATCATCTAATATCATGCCTTGATGAACAAGAAGATGATTTAAATAACGCAAGATCCGTATTACTTGTGTCGTAAATCCGTATTTTGGTACATCTACAGTATAAAACATCCGTGGGAATGTTGGAAAGTGTATTCCGTAGTACTGCAGAGTCTGACACAAGTTGTAGACATAGTATATCAGTTTGTAAAATGAATTGGACACTATGGGCGTTGGTTTTCTGTGCTTTTTTACTTGATTCTAAGATTGATGCCTGTAGCCCTTGCACCTGTGGAGTGGCGCTCGAATGCGCTGGACAATATGCAAAATGCGGGGGGAAAAAATTAACAGAAGTACCTTCCACCCTTCCTCAAAATACATGTTATTTGTAAGTACATTGTAATTAAGTTTAAAATTTATTTGTAATTTGATGTAAATCATAAAAAAAATAAAATGTCTCACCTATAATTAAGATTTTCATTTAGGCAATATAAAATGTATTGATGAAACATGTCTTGCATGAAAAAAAAAAATCCATAAAGTTAATATATCGGTGCACATGTCAACATTTTGTTTTAGTTCTTTGCCAAGACTGTTGTGAACAAAAAGAACCACCATTTAATCATTTTACCAATTGCTCTAAATACTATATGTATGTATACTCGAAAAAATTATAGCTCTCATTGCATCAAAGATATCTTTCTAAATATTTTCTACGCAAATATAAAATAGCTCTCGAAAAGTTGGGTGAATAAATATTTGATGTAATTATCAAGATATAAGGACGACCTTGTGGTCAAATTTTATAGCTTATGATTGACAGGGATTTTTATTAAACACAACAATAAAAGTTTTATTTCAATAAAGTTAGCAGTTCATGCAAGTTAATGATTTGTCGAAAAATGACCATCAGATGTGTGAAAAACGCGTGCTTTCGATGTTTAGATAAGGGAAGATTACAAACTATAAGGTAGTTTTAGGTTCTTAACTTCTTGGCATATGCACACATTCGAACTGGTGAAGTAATTATACTACCAGGTATGGATATGTTTACAGCGTTTGACACGTTTTTAAACATTCATCAAGTGCATGGGACATAGTCAGCAAAGTCTCTGCTCCGGGTGTTTATTCCATTCCAATTATATTATATTTTATTATGTGTTCCATAATGTTTGTGACCGGTCGGCAGGGAGTGCTCACTCCTCTATGATCCCACCTCTGATCTTTAGGGGGTCCCTGTTTCCTCTGCTCTTGTTTGGTATTTTTATTGACTTCGAGTTTGATTACTGTTCGTTAACACCATTTCCTTCCAATTTTATCTCATATTTTAAATGATCTTGACCTGTAATCTTACAATTTCTAAAACGAGATAAATTGTTTTCAAGGAAGTTGATGAAACAAGAATATCGGCTGTCTTGTTAAAGTCATCATTTCGTAAGTTCTATGGTTGATACAATGGAGTCAAATGCTGACTGAAGTTTTTCATACAAGTTGTTAGTACATTATTTATACAATGAATTAACGACAGATTTTCCGTCAATTCCTGATCATGATAAGGATAACACAACGGGTGTTACCGATAAGCAGGGGATGCTCACCCCTCAATGGCACTTGATCCCATCTCTGATTTTTCGGAGGTCCGTGTTTGCTCTGCTCTTGTTTTGTATTGTTTTATGGACGTTTAATTTGAGATTGAATATTGTTTGCTGTCTCCGTATCCTTCCTTGAAAAATAAAACCATATGTGGTTGGTTCAATGTCTCTGCGACGTACCATTTTAATTTTTTTTCTAATTCTCTTTGCATAAAAAAAATTTCAGGTGCAATCACTCATTAAAATATTTTATGATACGACATGTCAATCCTTCAAACTGTAATATTCAATGTGTGAAATCGGTTTATGATTGATAAGATAAGAGAGACGGTAAGTTTGTAATTTAAATATTGATGGGATATCTATTCTCCAAACTATGATATGTGGCCCACTCATTCTTTGTTGACGCTCCACAGTTTATATTGCATTAATAGTCCCAACCCCGTTTTTCTGGCATTAATTCAATTCATTTGCATTTTGAAAGTAAAGTTGCCCAAAAATGGAATTTAAATTGAAAAATACTTGTATAGAATAATAAGGATGGTTTCAGGAGGATAGAATTTTGAATGTTTAAAATTTCATTTTACTATATAGCATTAAAAACAGTCTGTAATAAATTCAACCAAAAATCTATAGAATTTGATATCTTGACGAATATCTTAACGTTTTATCAAACACTGATTTTGTATGACGTATATGAGTATGCTCGAAACATTCCGAATACGAACGTTCAATATCAAATGCCTCGTTGTAAAAATAAAAGTCGTGTAGTCAAATTCTAAGAGCTAAATTAACGAAATGAAGTGATATTTAGGTAATATATGTTTATTTTCACACAAAATGAAATTATGTATAAAAAATGTAGTGCGTATTTGACCCATTAAAACCTAAGTACTAAGTAAATCCTATTACTCGATAAGGTCATCGGAATTATACGATATTGAACCCTTGCAGAACAGACGTTATCTTAATGCCGAAAATCATTAATCTAGTTTATATAGTTGGAATAATTATATTATAAGATTATGTGGAAATGTTTCACAAGCTCGTGCATTTGAGCAACCAACTTGTGCCAATATTCACCGATATAAGTTCAAAAACCCTATAATATTGAAGGATTTTTTTATTGCGTCATTTGCAATGAAATAAGGTCAATAATAATAAACCAATCCAGGCATCTTTTTTATTTGTTTGTGTGGTCTCTCCTCAAATCATTATATTTGAATTGTGAGGATAATAAACATTTCTATTTGTTAATTTGTATTGTTCTTAAAGAATAAACATACATTTATTTTGCATGGATCAAAAACTTGATATTGACATTTACTTTTCAATGTTTTAGATACATTGCCTCGAACGAGTTGACTACGATAGAGAACACCACGTTTGCTGGCTTGACGAACCTTGTGTACTTGTAAGAGTTTTCTTAATGTTTTAACCAATATGGTTATAATAGTAATATTTTTGTTATTTCTTCTTTTATTTAGAAAGGACAGCACAATTAGTACATATCACTTGTTTACATTGTGGTCCTGTATAAAACATATTTACAGACAGATAAAAAAAATAGTAGAAACTAGATTACAATTTTTCAACTGTTCTTAAATAAATTTTATCTTGCGGCACAATATTTAATACTAGCGGTTTATTTAGCGGTTTTAGTAACTATTGATCATAGTATAATATCCTCTATATTGATTCATAAACATCAAGAACGATAAAAGTATATAATGATTTTTTTGTTACATAAATGTTTGTTTGAACCTGAATAGCGATAAGTATGCTACATGTAACTCAGTTGATTTTTTGAATTCATTCAGCAATCTCCAAATTCAAAGAAAATTTAAAGTATGATACGTCGTTTAGATTATCGAATTGATAAATAGATGCGAGACTTGTTAATATTTGATATATCTACATTGTGAGTTATCAGTAAATGCTAAGATTTGACATTCACACTTCTCAATATATTGTACGTACTTGGTGTACAGTGTAACCACAATAGATGATAATGTGTAAAGCGGTTTTACATCAATAAAGACTCTAAGTTATTCAGAATTGTTTAAAGGATACCAATGCTCTAGGATATAATATCCCGTCTATTGATTCAGGAGTACTGCCCATCAATATATTCAAGAAGTGGTGTGAATCAGATATGGATACATAAAAAATTCCAAAGAACTTTTCGACAATTTTAAATCACAAGATTTTACAAAAATCAACAGCTTAAAAACTTAAGACTTTTCCACTTTATATACAACCATTCCCCGTGATAAATTAAAGTCCAGGATTTTTTATATCATTGACAGAGCTCTCTTTTTTTTATAAAAATAAAATCGTAATTAACTTACCTGGTCATTGGTTATTTGCAAATTAGTTTGTTAAAACACATTCTTATTGCACACACACTTACTCTGAAGAAGGATATGGAGATAACGAACAGTATTCAATTTCAAAGTCCATTAAACAATATACAAAATAAAAGCAGAGCAAAACACCGACCTCCGAAATATCAGAGGTGGGATCAGGTACCATGGAGGAGTGAGCATCCCCTGCCGACCGGTCACCCACCGTGCGCTCGTTGTCATGATTAGGAAATAACAGAAAAGATCGTCGTCGTCATTTCTTTTAACGAGACTGCTGATTTTTTTGTTTCATCAACTTGCTTGTCAATAATTTACCTCGTTAAAGAAATTGTTCATACGCAAGAGCTTGCTCCATGTATGAACCATTTCTAAAACGAGGTAAATTATTGAAAGTAAGTTGATGAAACAAGAATATCAGCCGTCTTGTTAAAAGTCATCATTTCGTAAGTTCCCTGGTCTTTAGAATGACCTGGTTTTGACAATTTCTTTTCTTTTAAACCAAATAACCACAATCAAAAACAGCACATTTGCTGGTTTGAAGGACTTAAAAGACTTGTCAGTTTTGTTTCCAAGAGTTTGATTTTAGCATAATATATTCCAAGGGAATCAATCTACCCAATTACAAAATCCTGTAGTTTGATACGAATATTCAGGAAAAAGCATTGCCTTCTTGATTTGTGCAAACCTGAATCATTTTATCTATGTGCACCACAAAATAATTTATTCCATGTCTATTATTGTTATCTTATATATTTATTTTCATTGGTTTCGTAATTTATTCATGACCTTGTCAGCAAATACAATTTATCGGTGAGTCAAATGCTCACTGAGTTTTTTTTTTACTTTTTAGGTCACCTGAGTAAACTCAGGTGACCTATTGCTATCTGTTTTCGTCCGTCGTCGTGCGTCGTGTGTCGTCCGTCGTCCGTCGTGCGTTAACATTTGAACATTTTCAGCTTCTTCTCAGCAACCACTGAACCAATTTCAATCAAATTTGGCACAAAACATCTATGGGTAAAGGAGAACAAAAATTGTGAATTTCATGATCCTTGCCCCCCTGGGGCCTGGGGGTTGGGGCCAAAACCACTAAAATTAATGCAATCTTTAAAAATCTTCTTCTTTACTCCTGGACATCAAGCAGTCAAACTGTTTGCATGATTGTAATCAGCAATGAGTCCTCTACCAAAATTGTGAATTTTATGGCCCCAGGGTCAGGGGTTCTTGTTTTTTTTTTGGGGGGGGGGGGGCTCTAATGTTTGTATAGTGAAATGCATGAATCCTTTGCTCCTGGTAAATATACTAATGATCTAATTACATATTTAAGGCCAGGATTTATTTTATTTTCAGTTTTACAAACCCTGCGCTCAAGGTTTTGAAATTTCAAAAAAACACAATTTTTTTCTTTCCGATGTCAAATTTGAGTCGGGATCGAGATTTCAAATTTACGAACTCGCACTTCCGGTTTTAAGATGAAACGGCGAGTAAATAAAGCTAGATGGTCTGAGAAGATAGCTTGGATTAGTGTAAAATTCTTGGATACGAATGCCATTCAAAACGTTTCACCCGTTCAAAGGACAAATAAAATGCTGACGACTTTGTTGCACAATGACATGCTGGTGAGATAATTATGTATTCGTTTCAAAAGTATCTGTCTGTAAATTATTTTCCTCCCCCAGGTTTTAAACTGCCCTTGGTAGCTATTGCATATTGCCAGTGACATTGTTTAGGACTCTGTTATAGCTTACAGTCTAGGCATCATTCTTCAGAAAAGGGTTGCTTATGCATCAGATGTAATGAATAAAACTACGGGAGAAGTTAAGTCCATTTGAGGAAGAAATAAACAATAACCTGTAGAAATAAAAAAAATCAACTATTAAAAGGCAAGCATATACAAATATATACAGGCATTTGTATCAGCCAGAAAAATTATTTTACATTCAATTGAAAAAATGTTCACCCTACTCCCCAATTCTCCCTGTCTGTTCTATGATAGGAATTATAATTTTAGGCATCAAGTAAATTTTAGAACAATGTCTATACTTTTACCTAACACTTATTTTAAAAAAATTATTTTAATGTTCATAACTAAACCTGAACATAAAAAAATGCTGGCCTTATAATGAAGAAAGGGGCCTCTTTCAAAATAGATAATTTCAGGGCCGCTGGATCAGGGGTACCAGGGGGTTTTTTGACCAAAAATAAATTAATGCTTTGAAATCTGTCGTTTGATAAACAATGGTGCCTCCTTCAATATTTGTGAAATTTATGGCTTTTTGGATTAAAACAAGAACCAAATGCAATCGCTGGAAAGTTGTTACATGATACTCAGGTGACCTATACCAAGCAGGCACGCAACGTTGTTTCAACGTTGAAAGGAGGTGGAATATAGGTTGCAACGTTGATAAACTATATTTCAACGTTGTTTCAACGTTGAGGTTTCAACGTTGAATCCTCAACCTTTTTTCAACGTTGAAACAACGTTGAAGCTGCAACATATTTTCAACGTTGAATGTTCGTCGATATTTCAACGTTGAAACAACGTTGAGGCTGCAGCATATTTTCAACGTTGAATGTTCGTCGATATTTCAACGTTGAAACAACGTCGAGGCTGCAACATATTTTCAACGTTGAATGTTCGTCGATATTTCAACGTTGAAAATATGTTGCAGCTTCAACGTTGTTTCAACGTTGAATGATCGTCAATATTTCAAAGTTGAAACAACGTTGAGGCTGCAACATTTTTTTAATGTTGAATGTTCGTCGATTTTTCAACTTTGAAACAACGTTGACGATTCAACATGTTTTCAACGTTGAGTATTTTCTGATATTGTAAAGTTAAAACAAGGTTTAAAAATGCAAAGTTGACTGACTTGATTTCAACGTTGAAACAACGTGCAAGATGCAACATATTTTCAACTTTAGGAAAGTTAGGAAAATTTAAAGGGGTAACGAATATTCAGCACATTAGTTTTTAAGTTCAAAATATAACGGTGTCTAATTTAACTCTAATACAAGCGATTTTTCGCAATATACACAAAGCTATATGCATTGTTAGAAAATTTTATATATATAATAATTATACTTAATAAATGAAACGCATGCATTATAAATTGATTTACTCAAAAGAGTTGTGCCAATAGCTAGTACTATTATAAAATTTTAAATATGAGTTTATATGAAGCATGGCATATACATTTAACACTTCATTAAATTATGTTTCAAAAAAAGGTGTTTTTTTTTAATAAATTGTGATTGCTTTTTTTTTACATATATTTATAAAATATGTCAAATATAAGCTTTTAATAAATAATTTAACATCTTTATCCAACATCTCACTGTCATTCCATGTTACTATAGAATTTATAAAAATAATTATTCAGAATTAATGTTCTTAAAGTAAGACTCGTATGGATCCGTGCCGTATACTCTTGCACAGATTATACGTATACAGAGCGAATCTAAGAAGTCTTAAAGCTTATTTTATTAGATTGTGTTTTCTGTGTGTATCAATTCTATAATCTTTCTTTTCACAAAATATTTAAAAAAATTCAAATAAACACATAAGAATTTTCACACTGACAATTTAACCCCGGTCAAGTTGCATTACTTAAGATCCACTCCCCAAAAACCTTCGAGATATCAGATAAGGAGTGCCTCTCGCTTAGTTGGTCAGTTTCAGTGTCAGGATAACCTTGTTATGCAATTTTCTTGCTGGGCAGAGTATAGCTGTTTGCAGCTTATCTAGGTCAAAATTTGAATTCAACTGATGGACAAGAAGTGCGCGTTTCTTTGCTGTTCATATTTCATGTGTTTTTGAAGCTATACACACAAGGATTAAGGCTGGAATATCAACTTCTGCTCAGTAAGTATTATTTCCTTTTCATGAATTTAAGAAATTAAGTTTTTTAGTATCTGTTCATCATTTAATTCTTGTTTTATAAGTATATTTGAAATCTGCGTGAAATGCACATCCTTGGTTCGTGTTATGTGTTTTGTTGATATTCATTTGGTTATGAAATATAAGCTAGTATACTAATATATTATACAATTTAACTAATTGTAGTTCGCCGTAAGGTTCAATCAACCAGTTATGCAGGGAATTGATTGTATAGTCAGCCTTGATTGCATCAGATTCTTCTCCCGTGAAAATTATACAAAGGAATGCAACATTTTGTAAGTACACTATGTATATGTATGTCTATAACATTTTTCTTTAGTAATAATTATTTATAAGCATACTCATACGAATTTTAACATAAAGTCAACATTAATTCTTTTAATCATGTTAATTAAATCCAAGTACCGGAATATATTCCTTTGTCTGATTTTTTAAATCATTCATGTATATTTATTTTTATCATTTGATATAACGTGTTACATGTGTACGTACATTTTATCGAACAAATGGCTTTAACATCTTTATTTCTTTTATCAATAGGCTTTTGCTTTAGAGGGTGGATTCTCCTGTTCATTTCTTTCATTCGTGGGACTTAACTCTATGCGTGATTAAAATCAATGGATCCGCCACTTTGTGGAACTTAGAAGTGTAAGGCATACGCGTACTTTGAAGGACCTGGATGTGATTATTGTGACCCACTTTTCCCAAGGAATATAAATTTTGTCAAGCAGTGATTTTTGAGATTCAGTGATTGAATCCGAATTTGTGTTTGTCTTAAAAATACATGTAAAATTAATTCTCTCACAATCATAATACTTGATAACAACTTATATAAATATTACGCAACTTGAATAAAAATTTTTATTAGAATTTGAAATGTATCTGTTTATAAAGCAAAATGTAATATGAATTCAACGTTATTTCAACCAAATATCAACGTTTGTACATCCGACAAATTTCAACCAAATCACAACCTAATTTCAACCAATGTTCACTTTTGTTCAATGTTGATATTTGACGTTGAAACAACGTTGAAGCTTCAACGTTGCCTCAACTTTCATTTGCAACCAAAAATCAACCATAAATCAACCAAAAATTCAACCCATTTTCAACGTTTATTCAACGTTGAAAATTGACGTTGAAACAACGTTATGTCTCAACGTTGCCTCAACTTTCATATGCAACCAAAATTCAACGTTGATTCAACGTTGAAGTGCAACGTTGATTCAACGTTGAATCAACGTTGAAATGCCTGCTGGGATAAGGCCCGTGGGCCTCTTGTTGTTAGTCCATTATTCATCCACTGAATTTACGACGGAATATTCCGTTTTTAATGTGTAGTTAATTCGTGCATTTTATGGTTTGTTGAATTGTTTCTTATAGTGAATTCATTTAAAAAAAGGTTTGTGTATTTTTTTAAAAATATATTTTATCAATTTGTTTGGCATTCTAATAAATCTCTATTAACGATAAAGAGTTTGTTAGTATATTTGAAAAAAAAAAAACATGGAAAAGGCGACTCATGGATGGAGAAAATAGAATATACAGAAAAGTATATTCAATGAACAACCTACAGATTCAAAAGATTCAAAAGAAAATGTGGGATGTGCAAATCAAATTGGCGAATTATACATAATAATGTATTTGATTACATTGTGAGGCTAGTAAGAATAAGTTTTCATTATCATAATTTCTGTTAGGAACGATGTATAATTACAAATACTTGTACTTGACTGTCACTCCTCTCAATATCTTTCAGGAAACTACACAAAAACAGAATATCCACAATAGAGGAAAATGCATTCAGTGGTTTGACAAAATTAAAATACATGTAAGTTGATCATAATTAATTACCATTAAAATCCAAAACATTCATTCATTCTATGATTGAACAAGATAAGAGGGAATTTAAGCTCTTTTTTAAAATATTTTTTTTTGTAATATCAGTCTTCCATACTATATGCCTTGTCTTCATTATATATTGGTGATTTTTGGTATTCAAAGAGCAGACTTTCCAATTTATTGAAAGTGATGTTTTTACGTCCTTTCTTCATGACGTCATTCATCATAAACGCTTTGTATTTAAGGTTCATCGACCCTCTGCTCACTCATATAAAATGTCGCTTGAACCATAATGATTTTCCAAACGAAATGTATTTTGTACATGCAAGTAAATTATAAACATTTATAGCATAGCTTGCCAGACCAAATTAGACAAAAAAGACACTTGAACATAGCAAATCTATAAAGGAATATTAGACATTTATATCATTTAGAGGTATCTCTCAGAGTATCGGTGAACCTTAATAAAGCGTCACCTGTCCCATCATGTTTTACATTTACCGATTAAATTTAATGTTTTGGAATTGCAAATCTAGACAAAAATATACCGGTAATAGTTAAAATTTATCTGTATTTTCTTTTCTACAAAAATAAACTTTCAAGGAAAATTTATATATCATTATTTTCCTGACATTTACTTTTTGTTTTTTTTTTCTAGAGGTTTGTATGAAAACAATATAACTACAATCAAGAACAGCACCTTTACTGGTTTGACAAACTTAGAGGATTTGTAAGTTTTATTTCATTTCTCAGAGTTCTGCAGCATTGTAAAGAATAAAGAAAAATTTTATACACGAAATGGTTATTGTGAATTAATATACATGTATATTTTTTTCAAATTTAACAAAGACATGCCCTTGGTATATTTCAACTGGTTATTGGCCTCGATTAAGAAATCTTCTATTCATTTATCACGTGATTGTCCATCTGTTTACTTCAATATTTGGAAAGTTAATTATACAATTAAATACATTGACGAAATTTAACTCATAAAAGATTTAAGTCATCAATAATAATTATTTTAAACTTCAGTTTTTCCCAATAGAATATTATTAAAAACCTATTCCTTTTTCATAGCATTTCATATATATACTTCTGAACGCATGTAGTGCAGCTTTAACTATGCTATTGAGAAAAAAAACGAATTGCACTTATAGCAGAAATAGTTGCACCTATAGTGGTTTGAATGAAATTGAAGCCCGCGGGTCTAAGTATAAGAATACAAAGAAAATGCAAATACATCAAAATGACTGTCTGAGGCAACATCGTTGAAGACATGGTACTGTATGTTTTTAGGACTAGATAGCAATACATCTGTACTAAGCCTCTTGTAATTTATCAATATGTTACAGTCATATATCAAATTATTATGAATATAAATAAAAAGAATAGAATTCAATCTTAACAGTCCAATCAAGCAACACAAGGCTTGACTTCATGAAAGATCGTATTTCCTGGCAAGGACATTACACTAGCTGTGGAGTATGCAAGATGTTGACCTTGGACAATACTTTTGATGGTCTTTTTTTCTTTTTTCGTTTTGGAAACTGTTTGCACGTGAAATATGTGCCTGCATATTGATATAGTCTGCTTGGGACATGGGCTTCACATGTGGGTGATAATGGAAAATTGTGAAATAGATAGAAGAGGTTGACGATGGAAGAGTTGATGTCGTGACTTTGTTGTGGGGTTTTGTTGGTGACATACCAGTTACGACTCTTTTTAGCGGGATATAAGTGTAGATGTTTTGAACTCTTTTGTGTTGTCCTCGTTTCGAATTCATGGGGTATATAAGACTTACGTGGTAATATAAATATAAAAATACGTCTGCTCATAACAGGGTATGATAAGAACACGTGAAAATTCTGAAAGACTGTTGGTCCCAAGAACCATACATATACAGCTGTATTTGACAATTTACTGGAAATAAGTTGTTAATTCCTATTGATTTGAACCATTATTACTCTGTTAGTCGCTACTTGTGAGGTTTTGTTGTTTCCTATTCGTCTCCACTGGAGAGACCACTTGTCCATAACTTGTAATGTTATCAAAAAAATTGTGACGTGCTTGTTTTCTTGTCATTCTCGTCAAATCTTAAGGAGGAATGCCACACCGGCTTTTTATTTGATAGATCTATGGGTCATTCTTTTTAAACAATGGTTTCAGCATTGAAAGGTAGATAGTAGCTCTTAGTTATTTTATATGATTTTTTTTGTAGCTTTTCAAGGAAAGTCAAAAAAATTGGTTCATTGGTACAAACCATTAACTACATATTCCTGTAAATTGTCACATTTAGCTTTATAGATGCACCGATAGTTCCTTAAGGTCATTATTTGTATTTTTCGTAATGTATGTGATTATCCTTATAATATACATTCAAACAAAGGTATTTGTTTGATTTTCTCTGATTTGATTAATGTGTATGGTATTTTGATAAATTTCAAGGGAAAAGTGGACTCATGATTAGAGAAAATAAATTATATTGAGGAAAGATGGAAATGATTGTAAAGGACCTTCATGGTACGAGAAACCAATTAATATATCTAAAATATTTGAAGAGTACATAAAATTAATTTATGGATTCAACGGAAAGTCAGAGATGTGAAATTCAGACGGACGAATATGTACATAAAAATATAGATATAAATGCTATTGCATTGTGAGTCTAGTAATAGTTATTATTATTATACTTCTGTTAAAATGTTTCCTATATAAAGTTCAGAGGGTAAAATAACTATTCCTCATAGTCTGAAAATTTCCCCCCATAGAAAGCTATACCCCCGGGGTATAGTTTTTGCTACCAACACCTCGGAAAATTTTCATGCAATTTTTGACGCCAATTTTAATTTCCAGCGTTAAATCCATAGCCTGATGATGTCATAATGACTTATGTAGCATTGTGACGTCATCAGGATTTCAGCTTATTCTCGCAGTATTATCTAACACCAAAGTAAATTCAAACCTAAGAAATTATAATATACATCAGTATAATAAAACACTTATCCGCTGGCTGTGAGTGAGATAGCTCTTTTATCAAACCCTTGACAGGAACTATTCCCCTCGGGCAAGCCCTCGGGGAATAGTTCCCTGTCGCGGGTTTGATAAAAGAGCTATCCCACTCACAACCATTGGATAAGTGTATAATGTTATCAATGATTTTCTTTATTCAAATTTTACAAAAAGAGCGATATAGAATTACAAATACTTGCATTGAAATTCATTCTTCAAAATATATTTCAGGGATTTATCATCCAACAGTATAACCACAGTAGAAGACCAGGCATTCAGTGATTTGAACAAAATATGGGGAATGTAAGTTTGTTATTTTTAAATATAAGAATATGAATCCTCTAAACTATAATATCCTGTGTTGCGATTTATTCAATTATTTGAAAAAAATAAGAAAGACTGTCAATGAGTTATTGTTTTTCGGGGGGATATCAATTTCCCCACTATAAACATTTCAGTTATTAATCTCCTTAATGATTTGACAAGATCAGTGACATTTTAAGCTCATTATTCAAAATATATTTTTGGAACATCAGTCTTGCATACTATAATATCCTATGCCTTCATTCTTTATTGACAATTGGTGGTATTTAAAGTGTAAATATTTATTTAAATTGAATAGAGTGTTCTTCACTTTAACTTTTATTTTTCATTCCGATTATTTTCTTCCAGTTATCTGCAGAACAACAGAATAAATACAATTCAAGACGACCTATTTCATGGTTTGACGAACTTAAATACCTTGTAATTTTTTTTTTCTAAGAGTACCTAACCATATATATTTTTGGAGTCTCTATTCACCACGGTATTACATTTTGCGTCTTAAATTCGAATCAACAATGTAAAGAAAAATATAATTTTCGTTCGGTTTTCTAATAAATAATGTATACAACTTTAGTAAGGAACAAGATGATACATAAAAATATGTAAAGTGTACTCCATTACAATACACTAAGATATTAGGAGATAACATACAATACTTGAGCTCAAGAGTCCAATAAAACAATACACTTCAGGATCAAATTAATCATTGAACTATATATAACATCAGAGATGAAATCAGATGCCATGGAGGAGATAGCATCCCCTGTCAACCGGTTATATTCACCGGCTCACTGCTTTTCATGATTATGATTTTTTCAAAGATTGAATTATAGTTGTAATGAATTTTCAGGCTGACAAATACCTATACTTGACTTTCAACCTTCAAATTTCTTTCAGGAATCTACACAATAACAATTTATCCACAATAGAAGATAATGCATTCAGGGATTTGACAAACATGAATAGACTGTAAGTTCGTTTTCGTTCGCAATATCAATTGTAAAAAAATTACAATTGTGAAGAAAGGAAGAGAAAATAATAACGATTTCATAATAGAATCAGAACTGAAAATACACTTTAATTCCTTTCTTAAATCCTGAAATTAATTGTATACGTAAGGAAGTAAACATTCAATCGTTCATATTTTCTTTCAGACGTCTTGATAACAACAGGATATCCTCCATAAAAAACATCACAATAAGCGGGTTGACAAATCTACGAGAACTGTAAGTATCTAAGAATAAAGTGACATGAATTAGAACAACCTGGTTATTAAAAATATTTCAGAGGATATAAGGAGTGTTAAAGATTGGACGAAAATTATATTACCCACATATTTTATTTCAATATTCTTTTTAGAAATATCTCTCATAAGAACTACGAATGATATAATCGTCGTTATAATCTACTTATAGTGGAGTTACTCGAATATTCCTTTATAACCCTCATTTATATATAATTTATCTCAAACGTGTGATACTACCAATGAAAAAATGCCTATAATTTATCCACAGTAGGTGTCTAATTAAAGCACTTTCGGTTTTTCGACAATCCCTCGCTTCAAGATTTTAATTTAACAACAATATGAATCGTAAAAATTCTTGTCAATAAATACTGATAATGAACAAAACTCTTGTTCTAAAAAATAATGAAAGTTAAACAAAAAAAATGCTATAAGCAAGAAAACAGATAGGTTAACGTGAGTGTATACGTCGTGCAAAGACAGAATCAACTTCCACCTCCCCCCGTAAATTCGTTTTTGTAAGAAACTCTTTACAGTTTTTGTGGCACGCAGAGAAGGTCACTATTTACAATGCTTTCTTACATTAGACTGAATACATTATAACTCACCATTGAACTACAAATAGTGTAAATTGTGTGATGAATTGTATCATTTAATATTTGCTTTATCAAACGTGTTGAAAAAGTGTATATTTGCTCGGCAAGACTCTCGTGTATATTCCATTTTAACTATGTGAAGCAAATATCAAAATCACACGATCTAGATATCCTTTCTATACTCAACAAAAAAAGTTTATATTCAGATTAAACATCACAAGATGAAATTACACCATTCAGTCGACGCCATGGTAACTGAATGCCCGCTGAATGGTCACTGAAAGGTCACTGAAAAGATCCTTTCCCGTGACTTTTCCGTGACCATTCCGTTACCATTCGACTGAATGGCAGGTACATTTCAGTGACCTTTCAGTTATCATTCAGTTGCATCTTTTTATTAAATAATCAGCTTATTTTTTAACTTAAAAAATTAAATTTCACTTTTTCCTGATTTAATAGCATTTAGTTTATATAAATTCGAAGAAAAAATGAAGAAAAAAAATAATGCAAATAAAAAAAAACCCAATGCCAAAATTGAACGCTGGTCACCAGCGTAAGAGTCTGTAACCTTATCAACTCAGCTTATCAACTTCCTATTAGTATTTTATGAATTAAAATCAATCAATATGTTGAAATCGAAATGGAACAAGGTTCACCTGTTGTATCGAGGAGTTTCGATGTGTATATATATTGTATATATTTTGTATATTCTATGTTTATTGCGCGGATTTTGGGGACAGACTGATTGATTACACATCTCTTCTCGGGAATATGACAATTATCGGCGACGGGCACCTGATCGAATTAGAGATATACAGAAATAAAAAATAGACAAACTCATACATTTTATTGAATTTTGCTTCGAGAATCAGATTATTATCTTTTTGTTTTTTGGAAGAATTTTTTTCTTCTAATCTAACTGGAAAATTAAATAAATTATCTTTTAAAATTTTATGAGTCCATATTTTTATTTAATTTTACGTGTTTTGTTGAATTGTTATCATTTTTTTAAAAATATAAATAAATAATTGTTAAAACATATTTTTAAAGTCTATAACAATTGAAAGTTATACCAGGGAGTATACGACATATCTGATTTAAAAAATAAATACAAGATCAAGGGTAGATTTACAGGATATTTGCTATATTTCTACGTTCAATTCAAATTTTTCGCCGAATTTGACCTTATATATCCCCTCGTTTCTATGGTTAAATTAGATTTAAACTGTGTGTGATATTTAATTCCGAGCCAGAAATAAATTGGTTATTTTTAAAATCTTTGATATCTATGAAACGCGATTGATTTGAATTGTTAATTTAATTACAAGAGTCATTTTAGTATTTAAAGTATCAGAAGAAATAGAAATTAAGATCCTTTTTATTTTAGTTTGTCCGAACGTAAAATAAATACTTGAAATACAATTGATCATCTACGTTTAACAATGATTACCAGTTTTATTTAGGTACATTTATTACGATAATAAAACGAAAACAGTTTAGATAGGATAAAAGATTTAGGCAAAATATTTTAAAAGAAAAAAAAACTACTGATTAAAAATTAATAAGCCAGTGAAAAAAAACATCGCTGAATTGATATTAAAATGTGTACTAAAGGATAAAAGAAAGGTAGCTGAAAAATTACAGAAAGACGACAGAAAGGTCACTGAAAGTCAACGGAAAGGTCACTGAAAGTTGACGGAAAGGTCACTGAAAGATAACTGAAATTTGTATGCTGGATGGTGACTGAAAGGTGTCTGAAATATGACTGAAAGGCAACTGAAAGGTCACTGAAATGTACCTGCCATTCAGTCGCTGAATGGCAACTGAAAAGTCACTGAAAGCCGCCTTTCAGTTTTAACTGAAAGGTCTCGTTTCTTCCTGTGCATGATAATCAGTTTAAACATTAATTTTCAAAAATGATTTTAGAGAGCGTTGTGATAAAAATTAAATATGTCCCTTGTTCCAAATTGACAACAAGTTGATGTCATTGACGTTGCCTCCAAATTATAGAAACATACTTCTTTACCAATCCATATGTCCTTTGACACCTCGATCTCAGCGCTAGTGGATTTTTAATGTAGGGACGTCATGCACAAATACCAGCTTCTCTAACTTAGTCTTTTACGAACAATTTGTACATTTTGTGCTGATTTAGCAGTTTGTACAGCAGTTCTGAGTCGATTGCCTAGGTGTTGGGGGAGGATCTAACGGTCCTTTCTGGGTTTGGTAACCCGCGAATGGCCAGTTCTAAATCCGTCTTCTGTGTTCCTCAACATCAACATTACAATCAAAGCAATAAATAAGGATTTTATAGTAGGATTTATTGTTTCTCTAAATACAAAACTTCAATGAAGAACCCCGATTAACAAAAAATCATGCAAAACACTACTTTCATAAACATTATTAATCAAGGGAAATAATTAAACAATAGGGGTTTAAAAGTCCGTAGTGTACTTTAAATAGGTTAGGGGTATTTAATGATAGTTTCTTTTCCATATATATATACTTTCAACATTTTTTAATGACTTAAAATTCTGCGGTTTTTTTTAGTATATATGTAACGTATTGTTCACCAATTTTTAAAAGGCTGAATAGTATTCAGGAATTCAAATGCATTATTTTTTTTTCTATTTATCCAGGAGAATACAGGATAATCCTTTTCACTGCGATTGTGAGTTGATAGGCCTGGTCGATTTCCTTAAATCTGGACGTGTCCCCGTATCTGGAGATCCACGCTGCTTCACTCCCGAAAACTTAAAAGGAGCTTCATTGGTCAGTCTATCAGCTGCAAACTTGACCTGTTCCGACATGACAACTATGGACACCACAACTGATGAAACCAATTCTGCACCTTTGAAAGTAGGGAGCTTTCTGGTTATAGAATATGTGTCTTTATGTTTGCTCGTTAAATCCATTATGGACTTTTAGAATACAGGAATAAACCGAATACAGATACTGATTTCAAAACAATTCGAAAGAACACACTAAGAATGACTTAAAAATTTATGAAAACAGTGGACAAACTATTTATACCCTTCAACTATCAGTGAATTCCCCGGATATTCTTATATCTCCCGGGAAATGGTGGGAAGTAGGAGAGAGCAAGAAATAACTATAAAGTCAATCATATTTGGTTGGGTATAGATCTGTAGAACATTAAAGGATAAGATTACAACCTGGTGTAACTGTTTTTGATTTTAAAATCTGGTTAATCCTATAGTTTTTTTTTTATTTGAAACCAGTACAGTTTACTGAGATCCCACTATTATTTCTTTATGCTCGGTTCAGATTATTCTATAAAGGTCAATAAATAACTTAAACCTAAAGATACTATGTTGACAATTGTTATGTACCTTGAAAAGGATCTAGGAATTAAGTGTAGAATTTAGTATAAATATCAAAACCAAAGAGGTAACTTTTCAGACCTACCATTATAGTTCAAAAAGAACATAAAACCGTCCATTTTTTTTGAAAAAAAGACTTTTTGTTATAACATAATAATGGGTTATAACAAATCATTATGTTTTTGGATAAATAATACACGAAATAATTTTTTAACACTGAAATTAAATGTTGATCAAAAACTTCATTTTTGTTATTGAAATACAATGTATAATGCAATGTATAATTGACAGTTATCATAATCATGATTATCACATATGTGTAATGTAATTGTTGTCATATTGTCATAAATATGAAATAAGAATGTCAATTAAATGGTAATACCATTTTATTTATAATAAAATAGTGATATATCATAATAGAATTGATGTTATTATATATTTTCAGGCGTCCTCTGTCATTTTATTTTCTATTAAACAAAAAACATAGTCTTTGTGAGTTTTTTCTCTTTGTTTTCTTAGATTCTGTGATTCACGTAGATTTTCGGTTTTTTCATGAGCTTAATGTTGATTTCATCTGTCAGACGCATTTGCTTCATTGTTGGATATTTTACTTGAAGAAGACGTTACAAATTAATGACATTTTTATTAAATTGAAAATTTCCAATAAAAGTCATATATATATAGCCATGCAAATTAGAGCTTTAAATAAAGAATTGAGATATTCATTTTAAGGGGCCTTTTGAGTCACTTTTCATGTATAGTTCTTTAAAAATGAAAGTTTCTTTTATCACACTTCATCTGGACAGGAAACATTAAAACAGAGGATGCTCACTCCTCCATGGCACTTGATCCCACCCCTGATGTTTCGGGGGTTTGTGTTTGTACTGCTCTTATTTTGTATTGTTTTAAGGACTTTGAGATTGAATACTGTTCGTTATCTCCATATCCTGAAATTCTTAAGACATCGTCAATTTGTAATATATGGACAAAACGAACAGTATACGAGCTTAAAATCCATTAAATAATACAAATCAGGAGCAGGGCAAACAGGGACATCTAAAACATCAGAGGTAGGATCAGGTGTCACGGAGGAGTGAGCATCCCCTGCTTACCGGTCATAACCACCTTGTGCTCCAAGTCATCGGGAAATAACGGAAATAAGGTCTGAAATTCTGTGCAAATAATTTTCTAGCAATCAGTATCAAAAATGTCAATCAGCATTTGACTCAATGATGAAATATATTTCCTTACAAGGTTATTGTATCCATCATAGAACTTACAAAATGGTTACTAAAGGATGTTTAAGGCACAGATTTGATGTTTATATTTTCTCAAATTCCCTGTATAATTTCATACTTTCATCTTTTATTTTGCTATAGAATTACATTTAAGAAAATATCATAAAAATCTTATTTTTTCTAGAAGTTATCAAAACGTCAAAATTATAGAAGCCTTTGATTGACACATCATGTATCTTCATTGTACCTTTTAACTTTATCCTTGATACTTAAAAATATCAATTTTGTTATGTATTAATGAAAAAAAATTAAAACTAGAGTCAAGAAAATTCAGAGTAGAAATGTGCGAAGACAAATTAAACCAACACATCAAGGGTTATTTTAAATAAGTGCTCAGTGGTGTGTGTAGAGTTTAACAATTGAACATTTCGGTAAAACCCAAACATTTAGTAAAACAGATCTAGAGCTCGTGCCCTGTTTAAGAAAACTGTGTACGTTTCAGGGGTGTATTCAATTTGTTAAATTCTGTAAACAACATTGAGCACGGACTGACATTACTGAGGCCTGGGTTTGCTTTCGCACATTTCTACTCTTAATTTTTCTTGATTATAGTTTTAATATTTTTCATTAATACACATCAAATTTACTTTTTCTTCACAAAAATAAATTTTTTTTTATATTTTCGTATGTAATGCTATAGCAATCTATAAGTGATCATGAAATCGTACAGAAAATCTGAGAAAATATCAACATGAATTATGTTTCTAAGCACCTTTTAAACGAGACATCTGATAATCCTATTTCTTCCACTTTTTTGTCATTAACATGCCATTTATCGGCTTGGTAACTCCTGTATGTTACTACGTATACTCTGACTGGAAAATTGTTTAAACATTTTTGTTACAATTATTAACTTTGTAAGTTTACTAAATTCTCATTTATTTATTCTTGTTTAAAAATGTATAAAATTGATTTTCTTTCTTTTTTTAAATTTTAAAGTTTTATTTTTTATTTTATCAATTAATTTTTTTGTTCACATTACGATATCGATCATAAAAATTAGAATAGTTTTCTGTGTATAGAAAAATTTCAAAAATGTATATCAAAGTTAAGATTACATGTATCATCAAACCTATAAGCTATTGAATCTAGGAGATACATGTATAATAAATCTAACAAAGCCCTAAGGAAATGTTTTGCTTGTAATAATTGTGTTTAGGACGAATATCACTTTTACTGGTATGCCCTGTTCATGCAGATTATCGAAGCAATTTTTAAGAAAAAAATATTTTATTAAACAAGTTGTGTTTGTAAAACACTATGCGTCCGGCGGCAACAAAGTTAAAAAAGACATGTTTTAGCATAATGGAAACAGTCAAGTTCACAAAAAAATTACCTTGGTGACATGTGAATGGGCTTAATTAGTGGAATATGCATGTCAAATATTAAGTCTCTATCTTTCTTAGTTCAAAAGTAATTGCGAAGGTTAAAGTTTGCCGACAAAAAAGCTACATTTAGCGTATAGGTTACAGTCAAGGTCAGAGGGTCATTGACATATGCATACTCAATTAATGATGCTCTTTCAAATGGCATCAAGATCAATGACCTTGTGACGTTGACGCTGACCTATATGCTAAAAACCTCTGTCATAACTTTTGAATCATGAAAGAGACTTCATATTTGGTATGCATAATCCATTAATTATGTTCTTTCCAACGATATATACCAAGGTCAATAGCCTTGTTACCTTGACTATGACCTATATGCAAAAAAATAGCTTTTTCGTCTTCAAGCTTCAACATTCGCCATTACTTTTGAACCATAAAAAGATTAGAACTTCATATTTGGTATGTTAACTTCTTCAAAATGACACCGAGGACATTGACTTAATGACCTTGACTGTGACCTTTATGCTAAAAATAACTCTTTTGAACCATGAGAGATATGGACTTCATATATTTCATACTCTGATTTTCAAGTTCTTTCAAATGATATCAAGGTCAATGACCTTGGCATTGACTTATGTGCTACAGATAGCGTTTTTCGAACCTTATACCGCCAGGCGCATAGTGTTTTACACACATCTTGTTTCCATTTTTTCACTTTTAGTATTTATAAACGTACACAGTGTTCTCCTGTAAATTAGCCACTTCTGTACTGTAGCTGATTGTATTAGCTGCATTACTTTACATTGCTATTAACAATTCTATGTTAATACTAAATATGCATATTTTGTGGGCGTTGCCTTTCAGATTTATGATACTAGTAAAACGGCAACATGTTGTACATGCTCGAAACATATGTTTATGTGTGAATTTCCAGTTAAATTAGTTACCGGACTAGTTCATTCAGTTCTTTATTACAGGTATTCAGGGACTTGTAACGCATCACAGGTGGGATAAGGTGCCATGGAGAAGTAGGCATCCAATGCTGACCAGTCACTACCACTGTGTGCTTCATGTCATGATCCCGGAAAAAACGGGAAAAAATTTGTCTACATTGCCTTATGTAGCATCCACAAGTCAAATTCAATATTTAGTATTTACCGCTTGTGTTATATATCAAATTAAAGCTTATTAAAAATCATTTAAGAAAAATATAATTTTGAGATTTTCTGGTCAAGCATTGTTACTAAAAATAGATTGCGAAATGTAAAGGTATTGCCCTAGTGTGTGACCACTTTTCTATCTACATGAATTGTATAGTTTTTGCATTAGAATGACTGTGTATTTTACACTAGCCCACAGCTTTACAGAGCATATTTTTAGGTCTTATATCTACCCCACCCCCTTTCTTATTTAGGAGGAAGTCGATATTGAACAAAAGCAAAAAAAAAAACCCACCCTACCTTTATTTTTCTATAAGAAGGAATTAAAAATAAGCTTAAAATAATCTATTATTCTACTAATTTTTAACTGTTACTTTGCCACAATGCTTTCAAGTATACCTCCACCAAAATTTAAAGTATGCTTTAATCATGGCGAAGTAAATTATGATATGATAGTACTTGTGTTAAGGCTTAACTTCATTTCAATATTTATCTAGAGCCTCTTTCAGAATTATTGAAAGGTATAGAGTTTTATTTATATTTTTGCTTTTCATTTATTATTATTTTTTTTTGTTTTGATTTGATTTAACGTAATGTTCTTTTTTCTGGGGGGGGGGATAAAAAATTCCTCCTCTTTCATTGTCAAATAGGATTTGCCAAACTTAAACAAACCAAAAGTTGAAATGACGGAAAATTTAATTTTTCCTATTAAAGATTATTTAAACCTGATTTTTGCATGGTTTGATTTCTAAAAACAAGTGGAATATCATTCTTTTAGCAAACATTATAAGGAGGAATATTAAAAAGAAATTTTATTTACTTGACAATTAAAGAATCTCGTTTCAAACACAATTTTATCATTGAAAGACTACGTTAATCTCTTAATTATTTCATACGACGTTTTGTATTTTTCTGGTTATAGAAAATGTAAAAATAAGTTTTGCTGTAAAAAAGTATAAAAAAGTGTATTTTTTGTATCACTTTAAAGAGGGTCATTTTTCAATGGGGGTCATTATTTTATAGTACTAAAATATAAAATAATGACCCCCTAGGACCCTTTTTTCTACAAAAAATGACTTTTTTCTACGGGTGGGGGTCATTTTTTTGTCGTTGAAAAATGACCCCCCGGTCATTATTCGATGGGGGTCATTATTCGTCTTTACACCGGCTCAGTTTTCAACGCACTAGGGTCTAAATTCAACACCTTTGGTCTAACTAAAATTCCTCGGGTCAATTTTCAACTCGGGTCAAAATTCAACGTTACACCGGCACGTTAAACGGTCACTTGAGAACTCTGATTTTAGCAGGATTTATTTTGTTAGCATTATACTTCTACATTTAGTATCACCAAAACAAAAATACTTACCAAGTAAAGAACTTAGATTTATATGTGGTGTTTTTTTGTAAAATATTAGACTGGTTATAGTGATCATAGTACTACGAGGGCCGTTCAAAAATTTCGCGGACTGTGCTATTAATTACTCTTAGAGACGTCATATAGTTATGACATTTCCCTGAAGTATGTATCTTAATGATTTCAATAAATTTTGGGCAAAATTTCTTTATTTAAAAAAAAAATCTAAGAAAAATATCGGTATGTTGATATCGCTGAAGGAGAGGTACGGAGCACGACAAAAACAATTGAAGCAAAAGCATGCGGTATCCAAACTTTAACTCATGAGTTTTCTATAATGCGCGATATATTTCGACAGTTTTTTTCAAATGTATCTTTAAATTGTTCTATTATTATCTATTTAGATTTCTGACATGATTTTTGAAGTACTTACAGAAATGCAATGATTTTTTCCCGATGCGATTCCCGTAAAAACGACTGTGAAAATGATACCTCCTGAATTGACGGCGCACCACACTTTTGTCAAATTATGTGTAATGCTCGAGATATTGCCAACATAGATAAAAAATTTGCATAATAAAACATGTAGTAAACTAAGGTATTCGTAACATTCGTCCACAAATAGCAAAATGAAATTAATACCGTTAGACCTCTGTAAAAAGGCAATACGGGAGGACGGGAAGAAGATACCAATTTACAACATCTTGATATGAAATTTTGAAGACCAAGTAAGTAAAGATTCTTTTATATTATGTGTGACATTTTGCCAGATTATGTCGTCAATTATTTTTTCTGTGCAACAAGTCCGCGTTTTTGAAGGGCCCTTGTACAGTACTAAAATCATCAGTTAATATCATGCCTTAATGAACGAGCAAATGATGTAAATAACGCAAGATCCGTATTACTTGTGTCGTATATCCGTATTTTGGTACATCTACAGTATAAAACATCCGTGGAAATGTTGGAAAGTGTATTCCGTAGTACTGCAGAGTTTGACACAAGTTCTAGACATAGCATACCAGTTTGTAAAATGAATTGGACACTTTGGGCGTTGGTTTTCTGTGCGTTTTTATTTGATTCTTTGATTGATGCCTGTAGCCCTTGCACCTGTACACAGTCGACGGATTGCTCTGGACAATTCGCAGATTGCAGGCGAAAAAGATTAACAGAAGTACCCTCCACCCTTCCTAACGACACATGTCAATTGTAAGTACATTGTAAATAGGTATAAAATTTATTTCTAATTTGATGTAAATCATAAAAGAAGAATATAATGTCTCACCTGTAATTAGATTTACATTTAGGCAACATAAACTGTATTGATGAAACATGGTCTTGAAGATATTAAATAAACCTATAAAGTATTTTAAAAGTTCATATATCGGTGCACATGTCAAAATTTTGTTTTAGTTCTTTGCCAAGACTGTTTTGAACACAAAGAACCACCATTTAATCATTTTTACCAATTGCTCTAAATACTATATGTATGTATACTCGAAAAAAGTATAGCTGTCATGACATCAAAGGTAGCTTTCTACATATTTTACAAATATAAAATAGCTCTCAAAAAGTTGGGTGGATATATATTTGATGCAATTGTCAGGATATAAAGAAGACCTTGTGTGTGTTTTTAGACATTCATCAAGTGCATTGAAACATGCTCAGCAAAGTCTCTGGTCCGGGTGTTTGATCCATAATGTTTTGACCGGTCGCCTGGGGATGCTCACTCCTCCATGGCATCTGATCCCACCTATGATGTTTCGGGGATCCGTGTTTGCTCTGCTCTTGTTTTGTATTGTTTTATGGACTCTGAGATTGAGTACTGTTCGTTAACTCCATATCCTTCCAATTTTATCTCATATTTTAAATGATCTTGACCTGTGATTTTACAATTTCTAAAACGAGGTGATATATTTACAAGGAAGTTGATGAAACAAGAATATCAGCCTACTTGTTTAAAGTCATCATTTCGTTAGTTCTATGGTCGATACAATGGAGTCAAATACTGACTGACGTTTTTCATACAAGTTGTTAGTCCATTAATTTTACAATGAATTAACGACGGATGTTTCCGTCATTTCCTGATCATGACAAGGATAACACTACGGATGTTACCGATCAGCATGGAATGTTCATTCCTCAATGGCACCTGATCCCATCTCTGATTTTTCGGAGGTCCGTGTTTGCTCTGCTCTTGTTTTGTATTGTTTTATAGACTTTGAGATTGAATATTGTTCGCTATCTTAATATCCTTCCGTGACAAATAAAATCATATTTGGTTGGTTCAATGTCTGTCTCTGCGACGTACCGTTTTAATTTTTTTTATTCTTTGTTAACATAAAAAAAATTTCAGTCGCAATCACTCATTAAGATATTTGGTATGACATGTCAATCCTCTTAACTGTAATTTTCAGTGTTTGAATTCGGTCTATGATTGACAAGATAAGAGAGAATGTAAGTTCGTAATTTAAAATATTGATGGGATATCTATTATGAAAACTATGATATTCAGCGCACTCATTCTTTATTGACGCTCCATAGTTTATATTGCATTAATTGTCCCAACCCCTTTTTTACCACGTTAATTCAATACATTTGCATTTTGAAAGTAAAGTTACACAAAAACGGAATTTGAATCGAAAAATACTTGTATAGAATAATAAGTATGGTTTCAGGAGGATAGAATTTTGAATGTTTAACATTTCATTTCATTATATAGCTAATAAATAGTCTCTAATAAAATGCAACCAAAAATCTACAGAATTTTAGCGTTGAATATTTTGACGTTTTAATGAAACATTCCGAATACGAGCTTTCAATATCAAATGCCCCGTTGTAAACAAAAAAAAGTCGTGTGGTCAAATTCTTAGAGCTAAATTAACGAAATGAAGTGACATTTAGGTAAGATATTTATTTTCACACAAAATGAAATTATGCATAACAAATGTAGTGCGTATTAGACACATTAAAACCTAAGTAAGCAAATCATATTGCTCGATAAGGTCATCGCAATGATGCAATATTGAACGCTTACAGAACAGACGTTAATATGAATACCGATTAAAAAAAAAATCATTAATTTAAGTTTTTATACTTGGAATTATTATCAAAGATTATGTGGAAATGCTTTACAAGCTCGTGCATTTGAACAACCAACTTGTGCCAATATTCACCGATATAAGTTCAATAACCCTATAATATTGAAGTAATTTATTATTTGCATCATTTGCAATTAAATTAGGTCAAGAAATATATACCAACCCAGGCATCTATTTTATTTGATTGTATCATATGTCCTTAAATCAATATATTTGCCTTTTGAGGATAATAAACTTTCCTATGTGTTAATCTGTATTTTTCTTAAAGAATAAACATACATTTATTTTGCATGGATCAAAAAACTTGCTACTGACATTTACTTTTCAATGTTTTAGATACCTTGCCTCGAACGAGTTTACTACGATAGAGAACACAGCGTTTACTGGCTTGACGAACCTAAGTATCATTTCGGACGTCATTCCTAGTCTGTACGTATATAAATATTGGGAATATTTTCAACGTCATCTCTTCTCATAAATAAAAAGAAACAATAATACATCTATTAATATAATTCTTAAATGTTAATTTCAGGGGGACCAAATTTGATTCTCATCATACATAGTTTTTTAACACTTTTCATAGATACGTGTCCATTTACGTTTGTAAACTTGCCTAAAAAATTCCGTTGTAGGCAACAAAATAAAGGGTAAATAGAAATGGAGAAACAAACCTCTTCTTTGACATTGTTGGGCTTGGTATTTCTCTCAAAATGAAGTGAGAAGTCTAATGATGGAACTGCTTAAAAATATATGGAGCATATTAAACGAAGTAATATATAAATTATGAAGAAAAAAATAATTGGATGTCATTTTTTAGGGTCTTTGTTCTTCTTCATGAAACAAATAAGGATAACAAACATAATTCAAGATCAATTTTCTATAAAAATTCAAAATAGGTACATAGGAAACGCGGGCCTAAAAAACATCAGAGGTGGGATCAGGTGCCATGGAGGAGTGAGTACCTTCTGCCAACTGATCACACCCGCCGTGTGTTCCCTGTCATGATTGGAAAATAACGGGAAAAATCGGTCGTCAATCCAGTGTAAAAATTATTGACTAACAAATATTATGAAAAATTTCAGTCAGCATTTGACTCAAATTTGACTAAAGATTGTATTTGCTGACAAGTTTATTGTATCAATTATGAAACATACAAAATGATGGCTTTTAAATAGACTGTTGATATTAATGTTTCATTAACTGAATTGTTTGTCAATAATTTACATATACCTTTAATTTAGAAATTATCCATATACAGTAGGGGGACAAAAGTGTTGAGAAAAAAATGGCGTCACTAGAATAAATTATAGATCCGCGCGTATCAAAAGTCGTTTATTTTTGTTCAGAGTTGGATTTTTTGAAATCCCCCTAAATATAAATAGGTCAGTACAAGTGACGTATAGCATGACGTTTATTTCGTCACTTGCTATAGTTTTGTTGACAATCTATCTCGGTAACAAAATGGAGACGAAACGTCAGGAAATCTCACAACCCTTGAAACAAGTCATTGTGGAACTCTACCTAAATTGGAACGTTGATTTTCTATAGTAAGAACTTTGGAACTTTGATTAAGTACTATAAAACCCGTGGAATTATTGTTTTGATTCTCATTTTGTACATTTTATGAAACGTCAAGAATAAGATTTATTACAGCTTCAATGAACGTTTTAAAAACCCGACTCGTCCCCTAAAAGAACAAAGTACAAGAAATGTATTTTAATGAATAAATTGTCCTTGCATGAATAAATAAGCAATATTTATTATTATTTATGGTGAAAAAATTACTATAAGATAAAAATTCCATCATTTAGAATAAAAATATTTGCTTTTTTAACATCAGTCAACAATTTTTTTTTACCGTTCAACATAAATAATGCATTTAAATTAATTACTTTGCATATTTAAATTGAGATAAACAACAAAAATCAGCCCAAACAAACCAAAATCATCGTCCTTAAAACAGATTAATATTTTTAAAAAACTTATTGAAAACATATGAAAACTTTGGAACTTTGATTTACTATGGTGAAAACTTTGTAACTTTGATTTACTATAGAAAAAACTTTGGAACTTTGATTTACTATGGTATAAACGTTGGAACGTTGATTTACTATGGTGAAAACTTTGGAACTTTGATTTACTATAGCAATAACTTTGGAACTTTGAATAACTATGGTTAAAACTTTGGAACTTTGATTTACTAAAGTAAAAACTTTGGAACTTTGATTTACTATAGTAAAAAATTTGGAACTTTGATTTACTTTGGAAAACTTTGGAACTTTGATTTACTATAGTAAACTATAGTTAACTATAGTTTACTATAGTGTTTTTTGTTAGGGTAACGTTAAAATCAGTAACGTTGTGATGACGTCGCTATGTCAAAAGTTGTAATTTTTGAAGAAAATGCACCATTTTCCCAAATCTCTGGCGGAAAAACGGTAAGAGATAATTCCAAATAATAAAATGATGAAATGATTTTGAAAGGACACATCATGAGCATGTTTGTAAAAAACTTCTTTTGTTTTCTGTCATTACATTTTAGTCTATTGAACAAAATATACACACTTTGTGAGTTTTTATTTTGTTTAGTTTTGTCTGTGAATTTTGGGCTGCTTTGATATTTACATTTTTATTTTAATGTAATTTTGATTTCATTTCTAATTGATTGTAAGATAAAGAGGAACCTAGAAATAAAAATATCATGCTGTTTTTTTATGTTTTTTTTTCCTGTCCAATATATTTTATGGCAGTTTTACTTCATTTTGAGAAGTCCAACTGTGTCTAACTGGCTTTGGTTCTCTAAGTTTATGGACCCATTTTTCTGTTGTCCATAATGGGAAATTTTAAGCAACATTTAAAAAAGGAAATGGACATGTTTGAAACATTTAACGTCCTGCCGCCTTGAATGGTGAACGAACGATTAACGCACGCAGATCAATTGGTGAGTAAGTGATTTGTGAACGCTCAACGCAACTTGGTTAACGATGTGTGAACGGAGAACGGTAAATTTACGTAGAACGCGAACGGAGCGCAAACGCGAGCGCAAAGTGAACGGTGAACGAACGGTGAAGAAAGATGAACGATCTATTCGGAATACCTCCAATCTTTTCCCTGCATTGGAACTATTCTGATGTATTCTAATGTTTGGTGCTAAAATATGAATAAACAATATATAGATAAATGAATAAATAATTAAAGCATTTTTTTCTGCACATACGTATGATTTTTTAAATCAATATTTTAGTAACACGATTTTTATTGCCTTAAAACATGTGTAATTGTTACCAAAAACGTGTAGTATAAAAGATAATGTTAATCTACTTATAAGAATAAATATGCCTCTGGACCTCTAAAAAGAAGAGTACTACTTAGACAGTAAATAAATGTGATGCATCAGCATTTAAGGGGAGACAGGACACATGTCACATGACTCAAAAGACAAATTACGTCATAGTCATTACTGATTTACATGTTAAACGTTGTTAAAATCAACAGTTCTTGTGTAATTTATTCTAAAATTGGTTTTTAAACATTTATTCTCAAAAATAAATATTTAAGATTTTTAAAGATCTTGTCAACATATCGATATTGTGAAACTGCCAAATCCACACATCCGTTTCTCTTTACCTTGCAGTCTGACGTCAGTGACGTCATAGACGTTGTGTTTGAATTCTCAGTACAGTTAGATCAAGTACACATTAGCTACACCCGTCATGATCAATTTTATTTTATAATAACAGGTAACAGTCTATGTATCGTGATAAATTTCTGAAGCAGATTTTTTAAAATTAATATTTTTTTTTTCATATTAAGCAGCTGAAATGTTCTCTATTTAGATAATTTTGCGTGCCTATGTTTTCGTGTGACGTCACAATTGATTTCCCGCACTCGGAAAATGCAAACGTGAAGCGTTTTTATCATGCATACGTCTAATTCAACGATGTCCTGTGCGATAAATAAAATAGATGCAACTTATTAAAAGTGTGTAGTATATACATACTTATTCAGAAGGAAAAAAACGTATATATTATACAGTTATATTTTCATCTTTATCTTATCTAGTCTTAATTTCTTGCACTTACATTTGGGCAGATTCCAAAATTTGATTTACATCCATGGTGGCCCTCTGCCAAAACATAACAGATCTACTCTACCCAATCTTTGCTGTTCATCGCGATGGAGTTATAAATAAAGTTTACTTGTTTCCATGCGGTAACTCTAAAAGCATGCTTAAAAAAGTTTGTGCAACTGTGAATCATTGGAGCTAATGACGAATGCGGGTGGTTCTGCACTGATCACCTGTACGCGCCGAGTTTCAACGACAAATACCGTCATATTTGAACAATAGTCAATACATCCGAGAGTCAAGTGTCCTTTCTCGTGCAAATTGATCAACTTTGTCTTGGTTTTTCCCTAAATGTAATATTTTCTACTTAATTTCAAACTCAGAAATGATCGAATATTTAAATTAAAATGAAAAATGGGGTGGGAAATGGAACGAAAATTTCCGGAAGCGGGAAATTTAAAATAATATTATTTTTTACGTTTCTCTAAAATACGAGCGCGCGGGTCCATCGAACAAGAAATTTTATTGGTGTGGTCTAGAGACAGTCCATTCCTATTTTCTTTTGATCTCCTCTCGACTTTGACTGTTGGTCAATCGTTTACAGCTGACATCATTTCAATGACTGCGCATTGCTTAGAAAACAAAACGCACAGACCTCTGTAGCTGGCATGGATAAACTATGTAAATCATACACATAACATTTCAATGTAGTATAATATTTATTTCTACAAGTCTAGAAAATCATGCCTGTTAGTCAGTACTACTACATTGACTTGTACTAATAAATTCTGGGATTCCTTTCCGGAGATACGTGTTTTTGTTACCCCCGCTTGAAAATCAGGAGGGTTATAGAAATCGATATGTCCACCCGTCTGTTTGTTTGTCTGTTACGTTTTGGGTACCCTTTTCTAATCCACATATCCTATTATACCACTGAATGAAATTCAATGAATCTTTCACATAATCTTAATAACATATTGCCATTGTGACCTTTCATTTTACTTTTTGATCCGACACATGTTTTGGGTTTCTAACGACAAAACATAAAAGAGAGGTATTCCCAAGGCATAACAGACAGGCGGACACCCCGATCACTATATACCCTCCCACTTTTAAAGCAAGGGTAAAAAATCTCAAATCAAAGAAAATTGAAAACGGCTATCAAAAAAACCCGAAATAGGGAAGAAATAATATGTTCATATTTATAGCTTGTTGGAATGGAAAACAAGGAGTTCTGTTGATAGCTTTTTAATTGCGAAAAAAAAATTCCAACTTCATAAACAATACGTTCAATTTTTTAAGTACTCACATCATTTCATATGGATGAATAAAGTCTCGTAGACAAGCACGTTTGGTTTAATCGTATGTTAAAAAATTATATATTTCTGAAAATATTTAAACTATTTCAAACTATATACGATATATGAATTAAAAGATAGTTAATTTTTTTTACTGGAATATTGGCAGGATTAAATAAATAGTTTTCGGTTAAGAGAATTTAAAGATTTTCTTAACCGTACCCTAACAAAAAAATACTGTAGTAAACTATAGTTAACTATAGTTTACTATATTTAACTATAGTACCAAAGTTAAAACTTTGGAACTTTGATTTACTATGATGAAAACTTTTGAACTTTGATTTACTATGGTGAAAACTTTGGAACTTTGATTTACTATGGTGAAAACTTTAGAACTTTGATTTACTATGGTAAAAACTTTGGAACTTATCTTTGAAAACATAATGTGACAATTGCTGGAGCTTTACATCAAACGAACTTCTGAATGAAAGTTGTTAGGACTATGGGGATCGTGAAAATCAACTCGATGGCAGTACAAAACGTGCTAGGCAAGGCTGGGGGCCTAACGTTAGTTGTCTAGATTCATTGCAGATCCATGGTAAGTTACACCTACATAATTAGATAGGCATACGTAGTATAATATACGAAAGCATTGTTGTCTTCATTGTAAAAGGAGTCTTATAACAACAACTTAACTGGTAGGCCTTTATTTTCTCCGAAAACGATTTAAGGGGGGGGGACTAACATCTGTCTTCAAGTAGCCAAATACGGGTTCCGTGATAAAATAAAACACTTCTTTGACATAAACCAGTCTTTTTCTTGCGTTTATCAATACCAATGCCCTTAATCATTCATTTTATGAGGGCAACAATTTTCACAAATAAAAGTTTCAATAGAATAAAATCTTGAAGCGAGGGATCGTGTCAAAACCGGAAGTGCTATTGATAAAGCATCTACCCGTTGATAAAGCAAAAGTTTATCCAACGGCCTGTATCACCCACACGTATGAGATAAACAATCATATGAGAATCATATGTGGCCAATCATATGAGAATCATATGATCATACATATGTGAATCATATGAAGTAATATACATATGATTCTCATATGAAAGATCCTGCATATGAGAATCATATGAATATTCTGACAATAATCATATGAGAATCATATGAAACTGAACATATGAGAATCATATGAAACAATGTTCACTTATTTATCCTTGTTATACTCAGGTAAAATTCATACGAATGTTTTGACTGTGATCATATGAGAATCATATGAAACGGTGATCATATGAGAATCATATGAAACAGTATTCACTTATCTTTCCTTGTTATACTGAAGTAAAATTGCAATTTCAATTATATATATCAAAAGATGAATTTAAATGTACATTAATTCGAAAGAATTTTTTAATGATTAATTATATGTAAAGTTCTACTTTGTTTCCCCCCCCCCTTTCCTTCTGAAAAAAAAACCTTTCACAATTTTTTTTTCTGTTATAATGCATTTCCAAGACAAAATATGTAAAGAATAAATTAATTTGCTTTTTATTTTAAATCTTTTGGGTTTGGCTAAGTAAAATTAAAATAATTCCGTATTTTTCTCCGGGCCGGTTTTGTCTTTTATCGGATGAAAATATACGTCAATTTTGACGTCACTGCTGCAGCAGACGTGTTGGGAGAGCACTTTTATGTTAAGTTTGTGAGTAAAATGTCAAGAATTTACACATCGATAATTTATTTTTTTTTTAAATAACATTTAATTCTTATAATTCCAATAACCAATTTTATAAATTATTAAAATTATTTCTCTCAGAGGCCTTCATACAATCCGTTAACTATTTCTGTACGGCGTAGGAATACTTAATACCACACAGAAACGTAATTGAATTGGAATTCCATAGAGCTCAACTTTAATTGCTGTTTAAGTCAACAAGTATCGTAATTACAGTTTACTTCAGAATAGTTTTTCCTTGACCATAGCAATGTTGACATCAACGACAACGCTCAAGAGCGAAAGTTGCAGACCCACGACGCCTTCGATTTTCACTGGTTTGTTTAAAAATTGAGGAAGAATATAGAAAGTAATAATATGAATTTGATGCTAGCAAGGCAAAATTTTGAGGTACGTTTCTTTTCCCTGTCACATCAATAAAAACTGAACTGATTAGCTTCGTATAATGAAAGTCGAGAATATGACATTGGTGATTTTTAAAATGCACACGTGTGATCGGACAGTGGCATAAACATTGTCATGGCGCCTATCAGCTGTTCACTCCAGTTTGTCGCCAGTTTTGTTTTATTTTATTCAATTTGAAGTTTCTTGTATTCATAATTTAGCTAAAACTGCTTTCATTGTTTATACGATAACCTAGAAACTTGGTCAAGAAAGAAGTTCTGATTGAAAAAAATATCGATGTGTAAACTTTTTCTTTAACGTGTTTCCGTCCATTTAAAACACAGGAAATAAAGAGATAAAATTACGGCGCAGCACGCACAGTTAGGGTTACAGTAAGAAGGCGGGGCCTTATTTATACAAGAAATGTTTACTATGACTTCACCTAAAATATAAGGTCTTCAAAATAGCACAAAATGAAATTATGTGCTATTTCAAACAGCTGGAAAGCTGTATGCTTCATAAAAACTTACTTTTACATGCATTTTTGTCGTATGTTCAATCCCAAACAACAGTATATATAAACGATGTATTGATCGCAATGCACTTTTCAATGTGACGTCATCTCGCAAAAATTACGCAGTTTCTACACAGTGAGAGGCTGACTAAGTCATATTTTGTACAATGAAAACTGTCTTTTGTTCTCAAATAAAATAATATTTGCAGTTCAATAAAAAGTCGTTAACTTGGATGCGATGTCTATTTTAGTATTTTATTTACAAACTGTCCGCATATTCTTCAGGCAAGTGATACTGTCGCGTGTTTGTATGCAGATTCATTTAAAAAGTTATAAAATGGCCCTAATAAATCAATGTATTGCAAGGGCATTTCCTCAATGTATCTTGTCATGTTTTTACACATAAACTCTAATAACATTCAGATATTTGAAAAGTGCTGTGAACCTCATGAAATCTTGCAAATAAATTAATTATAGCTATTTTTAATGTAGTTGACCAGCAAAATATTCAACATGCCGATTTATTCTTATACTTTCACATGTTTTTATGAATTCATTTAAATTATCATTCCCAAGAAAAAAAATATCATGCTAAAACAGCCATCCATGGGATGACTGATGATTATTTTGAATATAAAATGAAACCTATAAGTAATTACACATTTTTACTAATCAATACAACCATAGAGCGGAAAAATCACGGATATCTGAAAATTTAAGAGTTGAAATCAGGTGTCATACCGGAGTAAGCATCCCAAACTCACCATGTTATCCTTAATTACCATGCACTGGAAAAAACAAACCAACAGAGAATATGTTCTACAATTACAGTGTGTGAACAGTCGTTTATGTTATAATAAGTTGGAAACAAGTCACTCAGAATTTGACTTAATGACAAATTGTATTATTTGTATATATTCCGTCATCTCTGTATTTCTTTTTGAAATAAAAACTAATAAAATAATGAACTGTTATGGTAATACTCTTGATGTGAGACCCCCCACACCTGCATTTCAGATTCGACAAAAACCTGAACAAATAAAATCTGACCTATTATATTAATATAGAATGTCAGTGATAAACATTCGTATGTCATATACCTAATAGTGTAATCAGCCTTAAAACAGGCGTTTTGGAGTAGGTGAGAAAGCGCCTGGAAGGAAGGGCTGTCTCGCCCTCGGGGTTGAGATATGGTTGTCTCACCCTAAAATATCAAATTATAATTTCTGTTTAATTCATTTTTAAGTATTAAAGAAAAACTTTATATATCGAAAAATTTACTAGGAGCTTTAAAAAATACCGTCAGAGTTAAAACATGTTTTTTTTTCACTGGATATCACGTGATCCGAAAAAAAAAATGAGAAAGTTGTTTTTGAAAAATGCGCCAAATTAAAGCAATTGTGACGTAAGAGATGTGACACTTGTTTACTTTTAGGACAGCAACAAACCCTGTTTTGAAAAAAAAATGTACGTTTATTTGATTTGATAGTAAGAAAAGACAAGTTTTTCATTTCTAAAGTGCCATTTTAAATTTAATATATAACGTAATCCAGAGAAACAGGTTCTATAAATCTCATATTAATCAACTTTAACAATTCGTTGAAGAAGTTGTAACCCCGGTTCGATCCAAAGTGAAAGTAGAATATTCTTATCTTTGAGACACTTCATATATCTTTGTTATTTAATGTGATGTAATGAAATGTTTCAATACATCAGGACTATTCCTTTTGATGACCAGACTAGGCATATCTTTCTCTTTATGATTATTCGTCGACAAGCAACATCTTTAGGAACATCAAAATAAAGAAAGATTATTAAAACTATCTAAATATTTGTTCTTTTCTTTGGATTTAGATATATTTAATAACAACATTACACCACTGTTTTGATCTCGGCCCTCGTATTAGCCCTCGGATGGTCTTGGCCCGCGACCTTCGGGCTTGGGCCGATACAAACCGCTCGGGCTTATACCAAGGCCGAGATCAAAACAGCAGTGTGATATTTGATATTTCTGTTTCTTTTTCTAATACATAAAGGTGAACTTCTGGTGAATTGTTTGGTACAATCTCATGATTTCTGCCACAAAAAATGAGGAAAATAATGCATATAAACGTCTTAATGAACAAGTTATCCTATATCTGATTAAAAGTAAATTCAACGAAATAGATTGATTAATTGATTGTATATTGTTTAAGGTCCCTCTCCCGAATTTTTCACTCATATGGAGACGTCACCGTATGCCGGTGAAGAGCTTCAAATTTTTATCTTTACTCAGGGCCATTGAGCAGTGGGGGATCTTTATCGTAACAAAGATCCTCCGTTTTTAAGGTGTCATCCAAAGGACCCAACTTTCACTTCAAACCACCGAGCGCATGGTGAAGGAACACCTTCTACCGCTCGATGGTGCTACACTTATATGGAGGCGGAGTCTAATTCAGACGGCGCTACACATGTATCAGATTACATGTATGGAGGCTAATCCTAATTCAGACGGCGCTACACATATGTGGAGGCGAGGCTTAATTCAGACGGCGCTACAAATATATGGAGGCGGAGCCTAATTCTTACAGTGCTTCACATATATAGAGGTGGAGACAAATTCAGATAGCGCTACACATATATGGAGGCGGGGCCTAATTTAGACGGTGTTACACATATATGGAGGCGGAACCTAATTAAGAAGGGCTATGTTCAGTATGATACAACAATAGTTAAATGAAAACTAAATACCGATATCTCCCTTGCATAACAAAGCTGCATTGGGCATTTTTATATTGATAATTATTAATATTGAACACTTTTTATAGAAATTTATGAAAGAATGATTTCCCCGGGATAGAAATATTTCGGTAATCTGTTTATGAACAATTATCGGAATAAAGTTGGCTAAAAATAATACCACCAAAAATTTGTTTTCTATGCATATTCACGATAAAACTTTCAACAGGCATTTTTTGCTCAACCTTTCTCCAATTTCAATAAAATCAGTGGTATATTACATAATTTTGTACAGTGTATAATTATATTTTTGGGATCTTGTATGTTGGTAAAACGGTAATTTTTATCTTCTTGAGGTCTTCTCTTCGATGATATAAAGTTTAATATATGTTAGAAATCATTTTTCATCTGATTTTAAATTGAATTACACGAAAATATTTCATTTTCTACATGATTATATTAGAGCCGTAAAGTACGGAAAAAAAAAATAAAAAAAAAACAAATTAAACAATTATGATTTTTTAATAGATTCAGCACTAAAAGCTTAGTTTATTGTCAAAAACTAGATTTTAATCTTAAGCGGAGGAATCATTAATACGTTAAGGAAACGTTTCTTCTGTTATAAAAGACAAGTGTAACACAATTTTGTACAAAAGTACGGTAAATACATGGAATATACATATCACGATTATGATATGAGAACTGATTAACTCTATGTTATATCATGTTTCCGTTAAGTTTTAATTTAATTATATATTATAGTGTTTGATCTGCTTCTATTTTTTATTATTGTATGGACTTTGATATTGAATACTGTTTGTTATCTCCATATCCTTTCTTACTTTAAAATAAACTGAGCTAATTCAAAAATAATTAAAATATCAAATATACCCGGCAAGTTATTATGATTGCAACATATCTCTCGTGCTTGATAATTTACAATCAAAATTTGCGGAAATTTCAAATGTCTCTTTGGTATATAAAGTTGATTAAAAAAATAAATTTTTAAAAATTGTTTTTGTAGATGAAGTAAGATTTCAAGCAGTTTCATTACAAGTCGGTTGAAAGTTGGGTAAACATTTAGCGTAAAGTAAAGTCGGGTGTTTCTCCTTGGTTGCAAAACAAAGCCAGAAATAAGTGAACTTATGCACTTGTACGATAGTTGGAAATGGACGATACATGTAGGTTTCACTACCGCATACATTACATGTACAAGAGGTCAAAATCAGTTCACATGTACTCCTGTTACCTTAGGAATTAGGAGTGTACTCTGATTTTTACAAGATGTAGTCAGAAAAAGCCATCATTCTGATTTTCGTAAAACAATCGACTTATTTTACCTGTTACAGTTTAAATGATTCGAGCATTGCCAAGTCGTCTTATTTTCTCTTATATGCCATATAATTGGATTATTGGAATGCTCAATAAAGATTAAATAGAAGGACATCCACAAGTAAATGAAATATTTATTGGCAAATAGAATTTAAAATGTCAATTTACATCTTATTTGATTTTATAATAATAACGCAAGTAAAAATATGTGCTTAAACGTTCAAAACTTGAGTCAGGTGCAACTACCCCAGACAAAAATCCCGCTGATAAAAAGGATCAATGCGCTGCCGAAATATTTTAAATGGTCAGGTAGGCTTTGTTCAAACTCACTCAAATTAAATGATATTAAAAATGCATTTTCTTTTCTTTTATAAGTATAATGCCCTTCTATCACTCTGTACAATATAAAAACAGGAAAAAGCTATGTCTCTGACCTTTGTTAAACTCTGCTGTACTAAGACAAACAGTTCCGTGCATTAGTTGAGGATGTTTTTCATCCTGTTCATGCATTGAATACGGATATACTACACAGTCACAGAATTAAGATTTTGCTTTATTTACATCAATTGTTCTGTCGTCAACGGTTGATCTTCATCCATGTATCTTTTGTTACTACAATGTTTAATGATAAAAAAAACAGATTCAATCTTCATCTTTTATCCTAAAAAATAAAATTTCTCTTTCTTTTTTTAAATGTTATAACACTTTCACCTGTTCATGTACGACGTTTTTCATTTTTTTTGGTACACAATTACATCCAATCTACACTGAATATTTACTTTTGTAGAATGTTAAAATTGTTTTGAAGAAAAAAAGACAACAAAAAAGGGGGAAGTTCAGCAAGAGAAAATAATTTTTCTATTATTGATGATACAAAAAAAAAAATAAAACATCACTTAAATAAGTTACATTTATATATATAACTCTGTTGCTTACAATGTATCGCATATATTTTGCCTTTCGATAAATAATAAAAAAAAATATTTTTCAATAAAAATCTATCTGTGATCCTCTTTGAACAGATTCAGCGTTTATTTTGGGAACATTCTTATATTAACTAGCAAAATTAAATTGTATTACAATAAGTATGAATAAGTATTAAAAGGTTTTTTAAATCTATAAACATTCATATTTTCATATGTACCAAATATTATTACTTGTCTATGACAAATACAATGAATATTAAACTTGCTCAAAATACGTTCTTTAATGGTACACCAAAGGTCTTTAACATGAAGACAGTCAAACAATAAATGGTTATTTGTTACTATGTCACTTCTTCAGAATTTACATGTTAAAGAATCAATCAATTTAGTCTAAAAGATAATAGTTGGAATGATTCTGTGTAATATTTGATACTGTAGCCGTTGAAGTTTACATTCTTGTATTATTTTTTATAATAAACCTGGAAGATAAATGATTATTTAATCCAAGCAAAGGTCCGTAATTAGAGCAGATTAACAGTTAAGCCTAAGAAAATGAATGACAGTATATAGGGTTTTGTTTGATATTTAAAATGTATCTATTTATTTAACTGATGACGACCATCTTACTGTGACTCTAATATTCTAATTGTGGCCGAACTGTGGCACTGCTTATTTATAGATTTGCTATGTTCGAGTGTCTTTTTATCTAATTTGGCCCCGCAAGCTATGCTATAACGGTTTGTAGTTTACTTACATGTATAAAATACATTTCTTTCGGAAAATCATTATGGTTCAAGCGACATTTTGTATGAGTGAGCAGAGGGTCGATGAACCCTAAATGCAAAGCGTTTATGATCAATGACTTCATGAAGAAAGGACGTAAAAACACCACTTTCAAGTTAAATAAATTGGAAAGTCTGCTCTTTGAATACCAAAAATCATCAATATATGATGAAGACAAGGCATATAGTATGGAAAACTGATATTCCAAAAAAAAAATATTTAAAAAAATGAGCTTAAATTCCCTCTTATCTTGTTAAATCATAGAATAAATGAATGTTTTGAATTTTAATGGTAATTAATGATGATCAACTTACATGTATTTTAATTTTGTCAAACCACTGAATGCATTTTCCTCTATTGTGGATATTCTGTTTTTGTGTAATAAGAAAAATTAAAATGGTACGTCGCAGAGACATTGAACCAGCCACATATGGTTTTATTTTTCAAGGATATAGAGATAGCGAACTTTATTCAATCACAAAGTCTATAAAACAATGCAAAACAAGAGCAGGCAGAGCAAACACGGACCTCCGAAAAGATAGAGATGGGATCAGGTGCAATTGAGGGGTGAGCATCCCCTGCTGATGGGTAACATCCGTAATGTTATCCTTGACATGATCAGAAAATGACGGAAAATCCGTCGTTAATTCATTGCATAAATAATGGACTAAAAAATTTGTATAAAAAACCTCAGTCAGCATTTGACTCCATTGTATCGACCATAGATCTTACGAAATGATGACTTTAACGAGACAGCTGATATTCTTGTTTCATCAACTTCCTTGAAAATAATTCATCTCGTTTTAGAAATTGTAAGATTACAGGTCAAGATCATTTAAAATATGAGATAAAATTGGAAGGAAATGGTGTTAACGAACAGTAATCAATCTCGAAGTCCATAAAAATACCAAACAAGAGCAGAGGAAACAGGGACCCCCTAAAGATCAGAGGTGGGATCACTCCCTGGGCACTCCCTGCCGACCGGTCACAAACATTATGGAACACATAATAAAATATTATAATTGGAATGGAATAAACACCCGGAAAAGAGACTTTGCTGACTATGTTCCCATGCACTTGATGAATGTTTAAAAACGTGTCAAACGCTGTAAACATATCCATGTCTGGCAGTATAATTACTTCACCAGTTCGAATGTGTGCATATGCTAAGAAGTTAAGAACCTAAAACTACCTTATATTTTGTAATCTTCCCTTATCTAAAATATAAAAACTTATATATTTGATCATTTAATTAATATTTATTTTACTCAGTATATTTTAAAGTAAGTAAGGATATGGAGATAACAAACAATATTCAATATCAAAGTCCATAAAACAATACAAAATAGGAGCAGATTAAACAATATAATATATATTTAAATTAAAACTTAACGGAAACATAATATTAAATAGAGTTAATCAGTTCTCGTATCATAATCGTGATATGTATATGCCATGTATTTACCGTACTTTTGTACAGAATTGTGTTACACTTGTCTTTCATAATAGACGAAACGTTTCCTTAACGTATGAATGATTCCTCTGCTTAAGGTTAAAATCTAGTTTTTGACAATAAACTAAACTTTTAGGGCTTGATCTATTATTATATTATAATCATTTAATTTGAATTTTATTTTTTCCGTACTTTACGGCTCTTAAAGAATTAGGTAGAAAATGAAATATTTTCATGTAATTCAATTTAAAATTAGATGAAAAGAGATTTCAAACATACATTAAATTATATATCATTGAAGAGAAGACGGCAAGAATACATGTATAAAAATTACGTTTTACCAACACACAAGATCCCAAAAATATAATTATACACTGTACAAAATTATGTAATATTCCACAGATTTTATTGAAATTGGAGAAAGGTTGAGCAAAAAATGCGTGTTGAAAGTTTTATCGTGAATATGCATAAAAAACAAATTTTTGGTGGTATTAAATATTATCAGCCAACTTAATTCCTATAATTGTTCATAAACAGATTATCGAAATATTTCTATCCCGGGGAAATCATTCTTTCCTAAATTTCTATAAAATTGTTCAACATGATTAATTATCAATATAAAAATGTCCAATGCAGCTTTGCTATGCAAGGGAGATATTGGTATTTAGTTTTCATTTAACTATTGTTGTATCATACTGAACATAGCCCTTCTGAATTAGGCTCCGCCTCCATATATGTGTAACACCGTATAAATTAGGCCCCGCCTCCATATATGTGTAGCGCTGTATGAATAAGGCTCTACCTCTATATATGTGTAGTGCTGTTTGAATTAGATGCCACCTCCATATATGTGTAGCTCCGTCTGAATTAGGCTCCACCTCCATATATTTGTAGGGCCGTCTGAATTAGGCCCCGCATCCATATATGTGTAGCACCATCTGAATTACGATTAGCCTTCATATATGTGTAGCGCCGTCTGAATTAAGCTCCGCCTCCACAAATGTGTAGCGCCGTCTGAATTAGGATATCAAATTGAAAGTTTTTCTTTTCTCAAACTAGCAGAGCATTTTTAAATGGAATAATTATCCCCATGCATTGGCTTTGTCATCTAAATCAAGGAATGAATACCTCTTTAGAGGGGGTGATTTCTTTTGATTGTAATTAACAGGTGTGATCTGGAGGGCAATTATCTCTTAATACCAAAAAGAGAGAACTTCATTAATGACACACACATTCCTTTTTTTCTTAAAACACATATTCTTCTTCTTCATTAAACAAACAAAAGAGATTGAAATATAATAAATTATGTGTGTTTCATAGCTGAATAGACCTAGAAATCGTGGTGCAAAATTCAGGTAAACATAAAACAAAGAAATCAAATTTTATAAAATGATTATAATTAAACTAGATTATTATTATTATAAAAAAAGTCTGTCTTCTGTATAATTGACGGACTGAGGATATCTTTTGCAATAAAATATAGTACAATGGGGAGGTCCTGGTGACAATTTATCAAGCATGTGTATCATATAAAGTAATTAAATGTAATTGAAAAAGTAATTTAAATTACATGGTATTTTTTCAGTGTAATTAATTAAATTACAATTACAAGTAATTGAAAAAATGTTCAATTACAAATTACTTCCAATTACTTCAAAAAATATAATTAATTACAGTCAATTACAATTACTTTTTTCAATTACCCCATCCCTGATTCACACACTGTACTTTGTAGAACATGTTTTCTGTCGGTTTGTTTTTTCCAGTGCATGGTAATTAAGGAGAACGTGGTGAGTTTGGGATGCTTACTCCGGTATGACCTCTGATTTCAACTCTTAAATTTTCAGAGATCCGTGATTTTTCCGCTCTTGGGATGTATTGATTAGTCAAAATGTGTGAACACATATAGGTTTCATTTTATATTCTAAATAAGCATCAGTCATCCCATGGATTGCTGTTTTAGCATGTTTTTTTTTTTTTTCATGGGAATGATAATTCAAATGAATTCATAAAAACATGTGAAAGTATAAGAATAAAAGGATGGACACTACACTTTGAATACTGGGGATTCAGTTTCCATAGGAACCGAGTTTGATATGAAATAATGTACCTGTATATTAAATCTAGCACAGACAATATTAACAAGATTAAGGTAAGTCACTCGTCAGTTTTTTAGAAAAGTTCACGCAGAAGCTCTTAGTTCAAAACTACTTATTAAAATTCAATTTTTATAACATATTTAAATTCAACAACGTAAATTTTTTAACATTCAATAAAAAACTGCTCAAAAATCTACAAAGAAGCAAGATTTATTAGGGACTATTTCTTTTGGTGGAAGGATATTTAGCAGAAAATTCTGCAAATCTGCACATTTATAAAATTAAATGTAATGGAAATTTAGCCTCACGTACTTTTGCTCGGAGAATATTTCCCGTCTTTATATTGCTAAAAATATTTAAAATATGTCTTAATTTATATTTTTAGACTAAGTTTTACACCTTCCCTCAACAAACTTTTCCAAAAAATGAAAATATATTAAAGAAGTCAATGTAAAATGTACACCATTTTTTGCCTGAAAATTACATATTTTGACAAATATTTCAAAATTAACATCACTGACCCCACCTTTTTCTTTCATTATTTTAAACTACTCGATACTTGTGACTGATCAGCACCCAAGTCGTAAAAAGTTTGATATAAGAAAATTTTTTTATTGCCTATTAAGTTTTTTAATACTCCAAATATGTTATTTTTTAGTGCAAAAAGGTCACACAATAATTTACGCGCATTAATTTGCAAGATCTGTTTATTGATAAATATAATTCAAACTATTTTCCGTAAAATATGTTTATATTTATAGCCATGCTTACATCTAATCAAATATAATAAAGGTTAAAGTAATTGACCAAAGAGATGAAATTTAAGTGCAAACAGGTCAACTTAAATTGTACCGTAGATCAGAAGGATGCACACTGACCTCCTATTTTCTTTGCGATTTTGAGTTACACTTTATGAGTACTTGTCCAAAATATACTTCTCAAAAAATCCTTGATATAACAAATTTCAGGAGTGACTTACCTTAACCAACAAGTACTCGGGGTGTAGGAAATACAACGTTAGCCAACTTATTAGAAGATAGGATGAATTTCATTCATAAGATATACTCTACTTGAAATAAACAATGCATTTACCAACATACACTCAAACACTTACACCTCCTTTATCATTAGTGGACACGAATCTCAAAGCTGTCTCTCTACTCAACGGTCGACACATATCTTGTTAGGGTCTTATTGCAAATTCAACATATGATCTAGAGTTGTAGAGTCATTTATATCTTTCCGTTTTAAGAAACAAAATCCTCTTTCAAATTAAAAAAAAAAACTGAGTCAGACTCTTTTTCACACCCATAATAAGCTCTAAATTGGGTGAAACATTCGCAGGTAGGTTAAGGTTACAACCAAATATTCTACTTGCCTATATGATATGACGTCATAGTAAGCTATATGACGCGAAGTTTAGAGATAACAATTTCTTATAATCGATATGTAAGATTGAATCGAGGTTGTAAATATTAATCAAAATATGCAAAGGCATAATACAAACAGAATTTTGTCGTTTCTGGGTCTCTGTAGTTATCACAGGGGTTAAATACCAAACCCGTGACGTCATAACCGTTGATCATGCAGTAGCAGAGTGAAAGTGAAACGTAGGCTAACGAGAATCCATGTAAACAAACACAAGAAATCGGAGTTTAAAAGCATTTAGAATGAATATCATGTGTGATTCATATGGGAATAAAGCTTATGAATAAGGTATGGTAATATACTTCAACAATTTCTTCGCAAAATTAAAGCAGGGAGGGTGTTTACTTTCCGATCAGCCTTTCCTCTGTCGTTCGTAACAAATAAGGTGCAAAAGTTCAACACTACGCCGCACACTTTGAAACTTAATTTTTGTTTCTATCTAAAGTTCTTATTCTATTGTTTTTGGAAAGTGCTGCTAGAATCGTATGGTTTACGGGAATTAATGCATTTTTTTCGATGTTCTGAACAAAATGTAAAAATTTTGGGAAGGTTTCGTCAGAAAGTGTTGAATAATTATTTCTGTGATAGGACAGTAGGATTCTAGCAGCACTTTTCATGGTACAGAGATGTTTTTACATAATTATTATTACAAATTGAAATTAATTATCCCCGGGGTAGTGTTGAACTTTTCACTTTTTCATTAAGGCATATTTTCTAATTATAGACGTCACGTGGTGACGTCGTGGTGAAGTGCTTCATATAATATCAGTCCCATTGAATTCTATAGAATGCATGATTATAACAAAAGTTTTATGCTTGATTTTTCCGATCTATTAGTGTTACATAATTATAAAAAAGTCTGAATTCGCCAAATTTTGGTCCATGTGTTGCCTTAACATACCCGCGTTATTATATGCTTGTTATATAAAATAGTGTCCTTTCAAATTCTCCATCAAAAATTAAAGGTACACAGGTAAAATATTTGTGGCCTCCCAAAAACTATTATTGTGCATTCTATGCCTTCACTTCTCTTAACTTCCGATGCATCACATTAATTCACTCTATACGCAGTAGTCTTCTTTTCTGAACTCCACAGGCACATTTATTTTATAAGAAGATTAATTTTATCTTCTATACTACACGTATTCGGTAACAATTACACATCTTTTACGGCAAGAAAAATCGTATTATTAAAATATTGATTTTAAACATCATATGTATGTGCAGAACTTTTTTTTTATTATTTATTTATTTATCTATATATTGTTTATTTATACTTTAGCACCAAACATTAAAATACATCAGAATAGTTTCAATGCAGGGAAAGGATCGGGGGCATTCGGAATAAATCGTTCATCTTGCGTTCACCGTTCACTTTGCGCTCACGTTTGCGCTCTGTTCGCGTTCTACGTTAGCTCACCGTTCTCTGTTCACACATCGTTAACCAAGTTGGGTTCAGCGTTTACACATCACTTACTCACCAATTGTTCTGCGTCCGATCACCGTTCGTTAACCGTTCAAGTGGGAATGTAGAATGATTCAGAGACTGTGTACTTGTCCATATCCATTTTTTTAAACGTGCATAAAACTTCTCATTACGGACAACATAATAATGGGTCCATAAACTAAGAGAAGCAAACCCACTTAGTCACAGTTGGACTTGTCTCAAATGAAGTAACAAATCTAATGGTAAAACTGCAGTGAAATATTTATGGACAGGAAAGAAAACATGAAAAAAAGAATAATATTTTTTGGTACAGCTTCCTCTTAATCTTAAAATCAATTAGAAATGAAATCAGAATTACATTCGAATAAAAATTCAAAATGTAAATTTATATTAAAGCAGCCCCAAATCCTAAAAAAAAAACAAAAAAAAAAACAAAAAACAAAAAACAAAACAAAAACAAAAACAAAACCAAAAATCACAAAGTATGTGTATTTTGTTTAATAGACTGAAATATAATGACAGAAGACGAGGAAAATATAAAATAATAATAGTATCAGTATTATGATGATATATTATACAAATATGGAATCAATGTAGGTCAATATGCATTTATAATATCCAAGGATGACAGATATTGAACAAAGATACATGTAGTATATCGACCGAGGGCGCTAGCCCGAGGTCGATCTACTTCATGTTTCTAAGGTCAATATCTGCCATCCTGGGTCATTATAAATGCATATTGGCCGTGCCTTGAGTCCATATTTATTATATTGTATAAATATTTATTTCCCAAATTTATTAGTGCAATGTATATCATCCTTTTATTTATAGAAATAGTATTAACCATAAATAAGTTGAATGTAAATGTTTTAGAATTCATTGAATATTACTCAGAGGAAATTGTTTCGGCAATAAATTTTAACCATATCAATGACGCAAGATATCTATCTCCGAATAACACAGAGTTCCCCCTCCCCAAGATTGAAAATCACTCTCGTTTACACTTGCAGGGGATATGCACAGACAAAATATAAATACATGTATATGTCTTCTAAGAAAAGATACAATCTTACATGGCATGCTTGTCTTTATTTTCTTTAGTCTTTGTAATCGCGTAAACAGCGTCAAAACTCTGTTCGCCAAGTAGAAAGGTCGAACTCAACCATGAAATTGTATGTGCTACGTATTCCCGAAAAATATACACAGATATCCTTATCATTGTTTTGTATTATTAGTCTCAGAGTTCTTCACTATTCTTTTAAATTTTCCTCGCCTACAACTTGCAAACTTCCATATTTGTCTAAAGCGAAAGTGAGAACAAGGCAGCTCGTGCGATTTATTATTCGCTTTCAGCAGTCTTTATTAAAAAATAAGTACTTCGTATTGACCAATCAGATTACCGGATTTCACAAAGTTATATAATATTACAATATAATTAATAGGAAACTAGTATTACCATTAATTTGACGTTTCCATTTTTCATTTTCGTATATTACAAGAGGATATACAGATAACGAACGTAAATCAATATCTGCTGTTCTTCCAAAATGTTGTTCTATTGAATATGAATTTAATTCAATATCAGTATTTGCAAAAACCTGTCACAGATAACTAATGTAAGTCAATCTCTGCTGTTGTTGTTCTCATGAATGTGAATTTAAATCAATAGCAGTATTTGCAAAAACCTGTCACATCTTAGGAGGGTTGAATTACCTTAAAAAATCTTCTCATATATTAAAAAAAAATTATGAAAGTACACAAAAAAACATATAAACACCTAAACTGAGCTGGAACTATTTCACGGGAATAGGAACATGTGGACCCTTCTCAAAAACTTTCTTGGAGAGGGGGGATCAGTCAGTTTCTTTTTGTAGTAACTGTTAAAAAATCCTAAAAATTCCGGAACTGGATCTGGAAAAGAAACATTCTACAAGGGAATAAATATATAAACAAAAAAACTTGGTTGGGGTTTCACTCTATTTTTCTAGATACCTTGATTTATAATTTTATGTGAAGAAATAATTCACACGTTATAAGAATTGTTTCCGATAGTTAACCATATATTTTAAGCCTAATCTAGATCTTGATACTTATACCTTTCAACAGTCCCAAACACCTCTTTTTAGTTTTGAAATATTGGATCATTAATATTTATATTCTGATGTCCTTGTTGGGGTCATGCAAAAAAAAAAAATCCTTCAACTGCAGAAAAAAAAACACTTGCCGAGTAAAACAAGAGGTTCAAATTTGCATATACTGTCTCTAAAGAAGAAAACATATAAATAAATAAAATTGACACACATAAATTTGGGGCGTTTGATTTCAAGATGCAACCAATATAGGCATAGGAATGCAAACTCCTTAACAACATTTGGTCGTTTGAAATTGTTGAAAGGTAAATAGAGTAACACATTAGGAGAAAAAATATATGGTTTTAATAGCTGACTCTAAAACTGTATCTTAACCCCTTTCCCCGCAGTCACGCATTTTAACGCATATACCATTCCCTATTTCTAACGCAAAATCACGTATATACCGTTTTCCCGCAATCACGCATTTTCACGCACTTTAAAAATTTCATTTAATCTTTAATTTAATGCCAATTTCATTCTATTTTTTACTTGCAAAAATCTCATAAAATAGGGAAAGTCATATTTGTATTAGAATTCTACTTCGTAATATTATTTACGCTAAATTTTAGAGAAATGTGCACCATGCTATAAGGTGCTTGCGGGGAAATGATAATTTTCTATTTCTATGACTTGAACATTAAGTGTATGTTGCATAACAGTTCAGTAAGTTGTAAAGAGTTAATATACATGGATGATGTATAAAAACAACCAAGCTCAGGTTAGCTTACTGGACCTTGCCAGTCCTCGCAGTCCTTCAGAACTTTGTCAAGGGATACCCCTTCATGCCCTTAACACATCCACAGTAATAGTTTGTTCAGGTGCGCAATAATGGATGACAAATGAATGCCCCACACACTTGGCAACATTTGGTGGTACCACTACAGCCCCATTCTGAAAGTGGGAAATGATAGCCCTATGACCTCTCTATCTTGCCCCGTTAGTGATTTGGTGGACACTTCAAAGATAAGGGGTATAATAACTCTTAAATGGAACTCGTAAATTTAGTTACCTCGTCATTGGTCATTTGCAAATTTATTTTCTTAAAACAGATTCTGATTGCATAAGTACTCTGAAGATGACATCAAGAAGATGCTTGAGTTTCTGATTTACAATATCTATGTTGTTTTGGAGACCACGTCTTTCAACAATCTATTGGAATTCCAATGGGTACAAATTGCGCTCCGTTATTAGCAGACTTATTTTTTTATTCATATGAAGCAGAATTTATGCAAAATGTTATACATGAAAAGAAGAAAACACTTGCTGTGACCTTTTACTCGATATTTAGATATATCGACGACGTATTGTCATTTAATAATGGTGATTTCCATTCCTACGTCGATACGATATATCTTGGTGAGCTTGAGATAAAAGATACCATAGAGTCCGACACTTCTGCTTCATATCTGGATATTTTACTTGAAAAAGTCACTAATTGTAATCTAACAACCAAGCTGTATGATAAACGTGCTGACTTTAACTTTTCTATCGTCAACTTCCCTTACTTATGCAGCAATATACCTTGATCACCTTCATACTGAGTATATATATCTTAGTGGATTCGATACGCAAGATCCTGCTCTACGTATGAACAATTTTTAAAACGAGGTAAATTATTGACAAGCAAGATGATGAAACAAAAATATCAGCCGTCTCGTTTAAAGTCATCAATCCGTAAGTTCTATGGTCGATACAATGACCTTGTCAGCAAATACAGTTTATCATTGAGTGAAATGCTGACTGACGTTTTTCATCTCAATTGTTAGTCCATTATTCATACACTGAATTGACGACGGATTTTTTCCGTTATTTCCTGATCATGACAAGGGACACACGACGGGTGTGACTGGTCGGTAGGGGACTTCCGTCACTAATCACAATTATTTACTAACACCCCCTTTAAATTTCAGTTGCAGATGAATTAAAATACAATAACACGGGGTGGAGAAATACGTTTTTAATTGTATTGTTGCGTGAAAAACAAGGTAATAAAATTGAAAGTAATTTTTATGCACCAGTGTTTGGAATTAAGATTATAAAAAATCGGTAAAGTAATTTTATTGATTCGATATATAGTAAGGTGCAAAAAAATCCGGATTTTTCTATGCATATTTTTTAGCATGATTATTTATCGAAATATATATTTTTTAAACATTATTTTCATATCTAAAAACGAAAGAGCAACTTTTAGAGTTATTCCCCTTGTTTCTATGTGACGTCACGTGATGATGCTTTTGGCAGACGACATATCTACGGATTACAGTGATGTCAGAAATTGACAACAGAAAACGTCTCCTAAATTTATATGAAAGCGGAATTACTTCGGCGCAAAAATTGTGTGAAATAGCAAACATACCTAGGTCTACTGTGTATGAAAATTTGAAAAGATTTCGTGAAGGGAAGTCCGAGATACGGTGTCAAGGATCTGGTCTAAAGAAAATTTTTGACGTGAATGACAGCAGACGGGCTGCACAACTTGCTGCAAAGAACTATTAATTAATGGAAAATTATGTTTTCATTTTCCATTAATTTATAGTTCTTTGTACAAAATTGATACTTGCTTTGTTTATGACCACTGTTGGCTAGTACACGGGGGTGACTCCGACTGGTTAGGTTACATAACTGAAACATTGAGAGAACATGGAGAACGTAATATGCATACAGTTAATACTCGTTAATTATTCAAAGCATCCATTTTAAAATTACTTACATTGTTTGTTATAATAATAAACGTAGAAAGATAGATTAACATTCTCTGCTTTTGAACACTATTAAACTAATTTAAAAAAGAAAAAAACAAATACTAGTTGTAATAAATTATTTAATAGTGAACCATAAAGCACCTTTAAAATCTTATTTTAAAAAAAATTAACATTAAATACAGTAGGGTATATTATAAGTGGCAAGTCTGTTTAAGTTTATCTCGGCTGCTTTCTACTACGTATTACGCAATATCACCAGTATACTCGAACAGAACAACATTTTCAACAGATCAAAAATGTGTAAAAGGACAAATTTGTTCGTGAGATTAACATCGTAATATTTACCGTTTTCGAGTTATAAAACAAATACTTTTAAGGGCCCTAGATCCCTAATCATAGGGGCCAGCCTCTTTAAAATAGTATTATAGGAAATCCCTTGCAATTATGCGCAATGTTATTTATTGACCTTTAAAGAAAATCTGAACCGAGCATATAAAATATTAGGGAAATCTTAGTAAACTGTGGCATTTTTTTTTTATTTTCTAGGATTATCAGACAATTATAACAGGTTGTAATCTTATCCTACAATGTATTACAGACCTATTTTCAACCAAATATGGTTAATGTTATATTTATTTCTAGCTCTCTCTCTCTCTCTCTCTCTCCTATTTCCCACTATTTCCCGGAAAATGTCAGTATATCCGGGAAAATCACTGATATTTCAAGGGTATAAATAGTTTGTCCACTGTTTTCATTAATTTTTAAGTAATTTTTAGTGTTTTAATTGGAAATGTTTTGAAATCCTTATCTGTATTCGTTTTTTCCATGTATTCTAAAAGTCAATCAGGGTTTTAACAAGCGAACATAAGCGAACATAAAGACACGTATACTATAACCAGAAAGTTCCCTCCTTTCAAAAGTGAAGAATTGGTTTCCACAGTTGTTTTCGGGAAATCCGTTGTAGTGTCTATGTCTGTTTCGGTTATCGTCGTGTCGCTGTTTGTTTCTGTGATGGTCGTGTGTACAATGGTCGTATCGGGACAGGTCAAGTTTGCAGCTGATAGACTGACCAATGAAGTTCCTTTTAAGTTCTCAGGAGTGAAGCAGCGTGGATCTCCAGATACGGGGACACGTCCAGATTTTAGGAAATCGACCAAGCCTATCAACTCACAATCGCAGTGATAAGGATTATTATATATTCTCCTGGATAAAAAAAATGCATTTGAATTCCTCAATGCTATTCAACATTTGAAAAAAAAATGTTGAACAATACTTTACATATATACTCAACAACAAAAAAAAGAAACGCAGAGTTTTAACTCAAAGAAACTTTGAAAAAGTGTATGGTAAAACAATCTTTTTTATCAATAAATATCCGTGAAGTATTTAAAGTACACCATGGACTTTAAACCCCTATTGTTTAATTATTTCCCTTGATTAATAATATTTATAAAAGTAGTGTTTTGCGTTATTTTTTGTAAATTGGTGGGTCTGTTTTCAATTAAATATTGGATTAGTGAAACAATAAACACATCGATTAAACCCATATTTTTGCTTTGATTGTAATGTTGATGCTGCAATTCTACGTCTAAACAAAGATAAATTCAACAAGGCTCTAACAGGTTCCTTAGCAAATTCGGTACCAAGTAGACCGAGAACAATAGCCTTTTGCTTAAGTCTTCTGCGATAGTTAACTTTGAAACGATAGGTATCATGTAAGATGGCAACTATTTTACATAATTTATAGCCTAATTCCAAATGATATTTTATTTTGAATTTTACACTGAACCTCTAGTACATAATTGATAATTTATGTAATAATTAATACCTCTCAATATTCTATATATTGGAGTAACTCTCCACCTTTTAAAATAACATTTAACAACAAAGGATGGTTATTATAGGTTTCTCGTCATACTTTGCAGAAAGTAGACCGAGAACAATAGCCTTTTGCTTAAGTCTTCTGCGATAGTTAACTTTGAAACGATAGGTATCATGTAAGATGGCAACTATTTTACATAATTTATAGCCTAATTCCAAATGATATTTTATTTTGAATTTAACACTGAACCTCTAGTACATAATTGATAATTTATGTAATAATTAATACCTCTCAATATTCTATATATTGGAGTAACTCTCCACCTTTTAAAATAACATTTAACAACAAAGGATGGTTATTATAGGTTTCTCGTCATACTTTGCAGATTTCAAACAGAGAAGTCCTGGCCCCGGGATCATGAAGCATCTCAAGCTTAAGTCAAAAAATGCCTTAGATGCTGAATGTTTTTGTATGTCAAGCAGCCCAAAATGAAAATGCCTTCCGATTTTGTATCATCAGTCTGCTGTTGCATGCAAATTATGAGTTTCATTTAACAAGTTTTAAAGATTTTATAGATAATTGAAATTTTGACTTACGTCTATGTCTGTTTCATGATCCTGGGGCCAGGATAACTAGAGTTGAAACGTTCTGTTCTTTTCTTGAGCAATTAAAAAATGTATTGTTGTGTATATTTGTTCACACGAGGGATGATAAAAATATCATACACTGGCTCGATTATATTATTCTTATTTTGATATTGAATACTGTTTGTTATCTCCATGTCTTCTTATGCATTTATTCTGCATACGCTTTTATTTCTCTAATATGTTCAGATTGTATGCAAATGTATTTTATAATCATGCAAAAATCAATATTTGTTTACCGAAAATTAATACAAATGTTACATTCGTACTTGACAAAAAAATGTCACAAGAACAGTTCGCTGGTCAATCGTTGATGTTTACATCGTGAACATTTTAAACCCCCGTAAACGAAGTTTCGGGGTATATAGTTTTGTCGTGTCCATCTGTCTGTCTGTCTCGCTGTGTGTTTGTCTGTTTGTCTGCAAAAACTTTAATCTTGCCCATAGCGTTTGATTTAGTGGAGCTTTGGCAATCATGTTTCACATGTGTATTCCTTGTGACAAGACCTTTCTTTGGGTACCACCAAATTTGACCTTTAACCTTGATCATGAAGTTTGACCCAGTTTAACACAAAAACTCTGAACTTTTTCTTCGGCCATATCTTTTTAACAATAAATACAAAGACATTTATACTTGACATATATATTATTTGTGAGAAGATTTTCCATTGTATACCAAAATCTTTGACCCTTTGACCTGGAACTTTGAGATTTCTGTACCTATGAAAAAAAAAACCTGCCTATAACTTTTAAAAAATGAGTACCGATACTCGGGCTTTCATTTTTCACATATATAATTCTTGTGAAAAGACTTCTTTGATACCAAGAACCTTGACCCTTTTACCTTGACCTTGGAGTTTGACCTACTTTAAAAATACAACATTTACCACAATTTTTGAAGGGTTAAGACTAGAGCATTCATACTTCACAAAATTACTTCTTGTGACAAGACCTTTCACTTAAACCTTGATCCTTTGAGATTGACCTTGGAGTTTGACCTACTTTTTACAAACATTAAACTTGCTCATAACTTTTTAACAGTAGGGGCTAGACCTTTCATATTTCACATGTGTGATCCTTGTGACAAGACATTTCATTTGAAATCAAGAATTTTGACCCTTCGACCTTGACCTTAGTTTTTGACCTACTTTTTAGAAACTTTAACCTTTACTATAACTTTTGAACGGTAAGGGTCATCGCTTTCATGCTTCCCATACATAATCTTTGAGACAAGGCCTTTCTTTAGAAACAAACAACTTTAATCTTTTGACCTTGACCCAAAACTGTATTTGAGAAAGCATAATCGTCGCTATGTTGCCAAATGGGAGCATCAGTGCTTCACAAACACATCTTGTCTTTTCTATGATTTTGAATTTTTATACATTGTACATGTATATACACGAAAGATAAGGAGCCAAGAAACAGTTTTCAATCTCATAAGTCCATAAAACAATATGTAATAAGAGCAGAGCAAACATTGACCTCCAAAACATCAGAGGTGGGATAAGGTGCCAGGATGGAGTAAGCATCCCCGGCAGACCGGTCACACCCGCCGAGTGCTACCTGTCATGATCAGAAAATAACGGAAAAATCTGTCGTCAATTCAGTGTATAAATAATCGACTAACAATTAGTATAAAAAACGCCAGTAACCATTTGACTCAATGATAAATTGATTGATTGATTGAATATTGTTTAACGTCCCTCTTGAGAATTTTTCACTCATTTGGAGACGTCACCGTATGCCGGTGAATTCAGTCCAAAGAGCCCGAAGCTGATAAGACTGGCGATTGATTTATTGAAATAAATTAAAACTAAACATGTTAATTTGGGTTAAACTGATGTTGTTAGCTTCAAGTCGAAAATTAAGACCGATGACTTCAAATATTTTCTTATTTGAAGTTTACTAATTTAATTTAAGACAAATACAGTAGTTCCAGACATTTTGAGTTGAGCTTATAATCTTGCACAATATTGTATAATTAAATGATTTAAATATCCACCCTCCTCCTCCCCAATCCCAACCCCCACACATCCTCGCGCGCGCACTTTTTTGGGGGGGGGGGGTGCTTATGTTCGTTTCATATTACTACGGAAAGGGAAGCTTTTCAAGAATTAATTCAAAGATTTTTTCGTTATTCTCTCTCTTGATTTCCTTTATTTTTTTTTCTTTTTAATAAATTTCTTTTTTTGTTTCGATTTTGCTTGTTCTTTTTCGTATTTAGTATCTATTTACGCATTAATTTACTATTAATTTCTTTTTTATTTTGACAATAGGCACTTTGGAAATACAATGGCACATGCACCCCTCTCCCTCTCTATATTTGATCAATTAAGTGCCGGATCATTAATTGTCTTGTTATTGTACATCATCATCAAGTGGTGGTAAAGATTCTTATTTTGTTTTTCAAACAGTATCTCAATAGTTCCGTTTTCTTTCTCATACACTGTATGGTATATGTAATTGCAGAAGATTAAAAGAATTTCTTATTTTTAAAGTTGTGCAACCTCTTTGTTGATGTTGCCGTAGACCTATCTCAAATTACACTGCGATTGTGAAATTAATGATTATTTACGCTCGTGCATGTTCTTAATGATATTGTGTGATGACTCCTTTTTTAAATATCATACCGTAAAATAACGTACTTTTATAACGAATGAAGTTTTTTTCTATGTGTCTGTTTACTGCATATGATTTTAATATCCTATAATCATCACTAATTCGTGACTATAACTCTTTTTTCTTTCTTTCTTTTCTTCTCTCTCTTTTTTTTTGGATATCACTCGGAGCTCCTCGGATGGCTCGAACCTGTTTGAATGGCGTGAAGCGGAGTCAGCCGAGGATTACCGATTGTACAAATGCATAATGATCTATTACAAAATGATGCTGAGAATAAATCTAAAGAAAGTTCCTCCGGTGGCAGCGTGTATACGTATATTAGATTCTTTGGATTTTCAGGGGATGAGGCCCATGCATCATACACCATTTAAACATATATTGTATTGTTCTCTTTGATACAGCTGAATATCAATTAAACTGATTATTTAAATACATTTACATGTAGGTAACTGTGTATCAAATGTTTATATTGCACAGTTAGAATGTCATCCGGTACCATTGACTTATATAACAATTTTAGTATACTATGAAAATATGAATTTTCACGTATGACTTTTATTGTAGTCCGTCAAATTGTTCTGCATCAAGCCTATATATCTACATAACTTAGACATTTTTATCGGTATATTTTAGTGCTGAACAAATTCAATTCCTCAATATTTTAAGCATGAGAATAAAATACAAGATTATCTTTTTACAAAATTGTACAACATACGATATTTATCTTTAACAAAATTTTAACAATTGAAAGCGAAGTAACGTGTCTTTGTTCCATGGCAAGTACAACTTGCAGGGCTAATTTTTGAAGAAGGCCTACCCCCACCCCCGTTTCCCATATAGTTAGGTCAAAATTATTGATATAATGTGTACCGCTATATTTTATTTGATTTTAGCATATCAAATCACTGTAATATATGCAAGTAACATCGTTAGGGGTGGGGGGATGCTAAAACAAACCCGTTTAATCTAATAAGATTTGGGGAATTTTCCACATTACAATATAATTTTCAATTGGAATTAAATAAAAGGACATCGATTTTCAAAGTGTGATATAATTGATAAGTTAAAAAATAACAATGCCTGAAAGCTGCACCACATCCACCCCTGAAAAACAATTGTTCAGGGAAGTACAACTATGTCATTTCCAAAAAACACAGGTACATTTAAGTACTGGGTAAGGGTTTGTTTTCATGGTGGTAAGTTTGCCGACATTGCCGAAAGGGGAAAAACAATACTTTGACCGGGATTTATCCTTACGACCTAATTACATGAATATAAATGTAAGTCCCTGCAAGCAATCGTAAATACTCGGTCATTTTTGTGAATATAAGTTATTTCTCCCTTGGAAAATATCCGTGTTGTTACGAATGCCTTGCGAGATAACTTCTGATTAGGAACTTGTTTGGTTCTGTTCAAATGGTCAGCGGTCTATCCCCTTATGGAGAGGGCTTATTTAAGATATTTAAGCTATGCCTGCTGCCCAATCCATTTATGTAATTGTTACATAAAAAAATTTGATCAAATCAAATCCCCTTGTGAAGAACCCTTTCAAATACTAATTTTTCAGAGATTAAAGCATGCTTATATTCATGTTGTAAAAAAGATGAAATGATGTTGTTGAATATGTTCTTTAAAAATGTACGACTCACTTTATTATTTCAATATTGGCTAACGTATACATATACAAAAAATGCTTTTTTCCCAATAGCCTTATCGCTATTTTACAATGTATACGATCATATAGATGCTAAAATTTGGGGAGAGACGTTGAAAAACTTAAATACATGTAGAGAAAATAATTTATACCTGATACAAAAGGGTTATTTAGTAACAATAACGTTCCAAATATCAATAACGTTATGTGACGTTATTCATCGTTTTATAGCGTTATCTTTTTAAAATTGCATTGCTTTCATTTTTAGTTTTAATAAGAATTTAGAAGGTATATAATAAAACATTTGGTAATCATATAATATCAGTCCCATTGAATTCTATAGAATGCATGATTATAACAAAAGTTTTATGCTTGATTTTTCCGATCTATTAGTGTTACATAATTATAAAAAAGTCTGAATTCGCCAAATTTTGGTCCATGTGTTGCCTTAACATACCCGCGTTATTATATGCTTGTTATATAAAATAGTGTCCTTTCAAATTCTCCATCAAAAATTAAAGGTACACAGGTAAAATATTTGTGGCCTCCCAAAAACTATTATTGTGCATTCTATGCCTTCACTTCTCTTAACTTCCGATGCATCACATTAATTCACTCTATACGCAGTAGTCTTCTTTTCTGAACTCCACAGGCACATTTATTTTATAAGAAGATTAATTTTATCTTCTATACTACACGTATTCGGTAACAATTACACATCTTTTACGGCAAGAAAAATCGTATTATTAAAATATTGATTTTAAACATCATATGTATGTGCAGAACTTTTTTTTTTATTATTTATTTATTTATCTATATATTGTTTATTTATACTTTAGCACCAAACATTAAAATACATCAGAATAGTTTCAATGCAGGGAAAGGATCGGGGGCATTCGGAATAAATCGTTCATCTTGCGTTCACCGTTCACTTTGCGCTCACGTTTGCGCTCTGTTCGCGTTCTACGTTAGCTCACCGTTCTCTGTTCACACATCGTTAACCAAGTTGGGTTCAGCGTTTACACATCACTTACTCACCAATTGTTCTGCGTCCGATCACCGTTCGTTAACCGTTCAAGTGGGAATGTAGAATGATTCAGAGACTGTGTACTTGTCCATATCCATTTTTTTAAACGTGCATAAAACTTCTCATTACGGACAACATAATAATGGGTCCATAAACTAAGAGAAGCAAACCCACTTAGTCACAGTTGGACTTGTCTCAAATGAAGTAACAAATCTAATGGTAAAACTGCAGTGAAATATTTATGGACAGGAAAGAAAACATGAAAAAAAGAATAATATTTTTTGGTACAGCTTCCTCTTAATCTTAAAATCAATTAGAAATGAAATCAGAATTACATTCGAATAAAAATTCAAAATGTAAATTTATATTAAAGCAGCCCCAAATCCTAAAAAAAAAACAAAAAAAAAAACAAAAAACAAAAAACAAAACAAAAACAAAAACAAAACCAAAAATCACAAAGTATGTGTATTTTGTTTAATAGACTGAAAAAAACAATAAACACATCGATTAAACCCATATTTTTGCTTTGATTCTAATGTTGATGCTGCAATGCTACGTCAAAAAAAAGATGAATTCAACAAGGCTCTAACAAGGATTCTAACCGGACCTACGCAACTGGAAGTTGCAACTGCATTTGGTATACATCGATCGGATTTGCAGCAGTTAAACTCACGTCTCCAACAGCTAGGAACACAGATTACAGACCTAGAACTTGCCGGTTACGGGTAACCACACCCAGAAACGACCGTCAAATCAACATAAGTGCACAATTTATTCACAAAAGACTGAGTGAGAGAAGTCGGTATTCGTGCATGACGTCCCTACATTAGTAATCCACTAGCGCTCAGAGGTGGCAAAGAACATATGGATTGGTAAAAAAAAAATGATTTTAAACCTCTTCGCCGACTTTATCTACATGCAATTAATGTCTTGTCTTTATGACCTGTTTAGAATCATAACAATCCACGAGGATTTAAATGCCCCCATGAAATATGCACGCTAGCTCTCCAGTTCAATTATATATCGGACAGTATGGACTTGTTTGGTTAATCTGATAGTGTTGCATTGCCAAAGTTTTGTATATAGAAAATTTTATTTGTAATTTTTTGCGAATATTGAACATAAAGTTTGTCTTTGGAAAGAAAATATCATATCAAGATATTTTTTATAGCATCTAATCTAAATGTCGCCGCCCATTTCCATGTAAAATAGAAACCGTAATCTGATGGGTGAACGTGTGATATGGGTGTTAAAAATTGTCTTGTATTCTTTGATATTTTTAATCAATCATTATAAATACACAATGCTTTAATAAGAAAAACATTGTTATACACAATGAAATCCTACAAAATACCCTATGCTAAAATTTAACCAGTAAACTAGAAGTGTAAAAAGGAACCACGCTACTATATTTAAGTAGAAAACTCCTTTAACAGTACTTTCTTTCGTCTGTAAGGAATTAATTGTACAGAGAGGTATGGCAGTCGACTCGCGCAGCAAGTCACACCTCTCTGTATAATAGATTCCTTACAAACGAAAGAAAGTACTTTTAATGTCTTGTTAACGACTGCTAATGTCTTGTGACATGGTCATTTGCATAGTCACTTCCTCGACATCAAACTGCACGCGACATTACGTCACATGTTAAGGTCTTGGAGTGTTCAAAGATGGCGATGGTTATTTTGAAAAGTAAAGCGAGTGTGCAATAGTATTTGATGGATTAATTTAAGCAGTTTGAGTTTTTCAAAATCCATAACGTATTGGAAACCGGGATCCGTCCGCATCATGATCCTCTACATTACTCTTACTACAGATACGCTTGCATGTCTTGAGGAAATTCGAATGGAGCACAACAGCCACAGCTGTCAAAATTAGGGGTTTTCGTTTACATGTAACATGTATTTCAAAATATTGTTCAAATTAGTTAACTTATGAGTTAACAAGAATTCCTTTTGAAAATGGTTTTAACATATCAGGGATGAGGCCATTTACTTTAAAAAGTAATTAATGAAATTACAATTACTTTGAGTTTATCTTCAATAAAATTATAGGCTTTATAAGGCATGTGATTATTTAATTGACAATTTCATTGCAAAAAATGTAATTAATAACAGTTTAGTACAATTACTTTTTTTCAATTACCCTGTACCTGTCACGTATGCATTTAGGAAGAAAGGGGAGGGGGTGAATATGTAAGATTTTCAGGTTTCCTTTGGATATGCTGTATAAGCTTACAGAAGAAAAATATTCAGTACATGTACTATTGAATTCTCTCGGAAGTTATTGTACAGTACATTGGAAATTATTGTACGGTTAAGCTCCACCCATAGAAATTAAAGTGCGATGGAATTCAGCCAAAGGTTTTCTATCTCATTTAAAGTATGACCAACATCAAAAGAAAAAGTACTGCACCATGATACAAAGGATATCATAGTTTTGGGGATTTATATTCTTAAAATATTTTTTAAATAGCAAACTTGCAGACTCTATATGTTTTTTTTTCAAATTACTGAACGCATCTTGAATGTCAAGTGCAAGTTTCTGTCACCCTTACAATTTAATTAAAAAAACTCATTCTTAAAGAAAATTATTTGAATTTCACTTTCTACCTTATCTTTCTTTTGAATCCTTAGAAACAATGACCTTGTCAAGAAATAGAATCTTTCATTAGGTCAAATGCTGAATGACGTTTTTCATTCGTATTGTTTGACCATTAATTACCCGCTGCTACATGTTACATTAAACATCTAACAGATGATTTAAGTTACGCATTACGCATTAGAATTAAACATTAAATAGCTATAATTCATAACTCTCTTTTCTTAGATGATTTTTTGCATAAAAATGATGTTTGTATATTTTATTATTATTTTCAATCAAGTAAATCTCACTGAAATAGCTATTAAAAGTGTTTGAATGCTTTTAATTTCTAAAAGGTTTTTAAATCGCTGAGAAAAGTTTTATATACCCGAAAATTATGGGAAATTAAAGTAACAATTTAATATCTCAAACCCTATATATATATACTAACGTAAAATATAGAAAAATAATTTTATTCCCAAATTATAAGAGGTTTATTTTTGATTATATATCAACTATTTCTTTATCTTTTAAGAACTAAAACAGGAAATAAACGATCATTATATTAGAACAAATTGTTGTGAATATAAAGTTCAAATCTGCAGATTAAGATTTCAAAAACCTTTCAATGTTAATATTGTTTGATTGATGTTAATGTTCATTTTCGAAAATTGTTAACTTATATTAGATGTCACTTGTCAAGTGAGGGCTGCAAATAGAAAATGTACTCGGCACTTAAGGCCATGATGGATGTTTTTTTTGTGTCAGCACTTTTTTGACACTGGACCTCAGTTAATACACTTTCATCCTAACGACAGTTCTTGACGTTCCGAAGTAGATGATTTTTTTAAATATTGTAAATTCAGAAAAAAAGAAAATATCAAAAAAATATGATTTAATTTTTTTAAAGTTTCACACTTTCTGTCAAATTTAATTGATAGTAAAGCTTGGTACATTGACATGATAGTAATTATTATGAAAACACCATTTTCCAATTGTTTTATACATGGAAGTTCTGTAAGTTAATAGAACTTAATGATAGTTTCTGGAAAAATGAACCAAACTTATTCATATTTTGATTTGACAAATTTGTCTATTAACGATGTTTGGTTATATTTTTAAAAACTTTTAGCGTTGTCCACTATAAAAGCTTTTTTACATAGTCATTATCGATCTGTGTGAATAGTTACACAACATGTATTTTGCCAATAAAGTGTATGGAAATATATAATTAAACACCCAAAATGGAAAGTGGTCAAGAGGATGAGGAACACTTTTTACTTTGACGTACAAAACGTTTAGCGCCGAGGAAGTAAAACATCATAAGTGCAATTAAAAACTACGCTTACATTGACTAGAACAAGTTACGTTAACACTATAGCTTACGCGATAAATCGTGGATTTTGCAAGATAAATCATGTTTTTTATCAAGGCAGAAAATCTAAAAACAATATATTGTGAAAATTCTGCGCGTAACATAAGCAAAGCAGAATACAAAAAAAATTGTCTTCATTTTTACCCATGAGCTCCATATAGGAAATAAAAATAAATCTTCTAAAGGACATAAGAAGGGTCCTATTGAGATCCGGTTAAATAATTTTTTTTAATAATTGGATTCCTACGTAAGTATGCTGTATAGCTTATTTACTGTTCCTTTAATTTTATATAATGGTTTCTGTATAACATTTACCCGAAGGAAAAAAATGTCAGATAAGTTACTGCATTAATACATAATGTTCGTTACACGGTACACTGAAGAATAATTTCCATGATGTTAAGGTATTTGTACGAGGGTTGATCCAAAAGTAATGTCACAACTTTGGAAAAATTGCTATAAATCGACGTAAAGCAACCATTTTATACATGATGGAAGCTCTAATTATTTCAAATCAGACCTGAAAAATTCAAAAGAATATGATGAATACTTTCCAAAATATCGGATTTAAAACAATGTGCATTTGCGATAGTCGCTGCACCTAAATATAATGTCATATGACGGATACGCACCGCGGCCATACTTTTAAGCGCTTCCCCTTCGTTTCATTAAAAGTATTTGTTATTCCCAAACACTTTCACCAATTCAAGTCTCTTTAAGAATTCTTGGTACCATTACACTGACTCTTTTTATAAATAAGCCTTCTGTCAAAATTATTTGAGCAGTAGCATAAGACAAACTTAAAATTCACATGTCACTCTATACGTCTGTCTTTCTTGACAACGTCGGACACAATTAAACTTTTCCGTCCGAGCTCCTATCGTTCGGCGTTTTTTTTTTCTCTGTTGTTCATTCAGTGACCAATCACCCGACCAAAATTGCTGAAACCATCATTTAAAATGTCTCTTATTCAGATTCTTTATTCTGTTAAGTCTGATTAATTAACGTAGCTGTCGCTTGTGATGATTCCCATATTTTGAAGCAGAAATGCGTTTAACTCGTCGAGCAGTTTTTTCCAATATCAACAATCCCTTTGTTCAATCCAACAGAGTAAAACAACAATGTATATCATGACAAATGCCAATGCCGTCATTTAATTTTCAATTTAAGAATACAAAATGACGAGAATTGTCTTTTTTTTAAAAATGAGAGATTAGGTTTTTTTAAAAATGTGTTTGTCTTTTTCATTTTAAGAAAAAATACACCTTTAAACGTGACGTTCCAATTGTGACGAGGCGACACCCCCTATGCTCTATGTTTTAAACATATATGAAATAAATTATTTAATTAAAATTTCAATGTTAATTAGATTTATATTTTTGTATTTTTTGGTATATTGTATTTGATAATATGACGCCAATTATAAAAAAAAATATGGACACTGTGACATTACTTTTAGATCAACCGTCGTACATCATCTCATAACAAGTTGACATAATGTTAAAATACCCGGTATGTTCATATCACGCAGTGATAATTGACATACTGAATGCATAGTATTCTGCTACAAGGCAGTGATGGCGTTCCATTGAAAAATGAATGATTGTTATTGTTTAACGCCAGATCAGCAATATTTCAGTCATATTTTGACGTAAAATGAATGAAGGGGATATTAAAATCTAGAGAACTGATATCCCAAAAATATTTCAAATAACGAATATACAGTCTCTATTATTTTGTCAATCAATTGAATGAATCAATACTCGGGATATTATAGTTAGGGGTATTGATATTCAAAAAATATTTTAAGGAATAAACTTAACTTACAGCCAATTTAATTTTTTTTTTCAATCTATTGAATGAACTCGGGATATTTTAGTTTGGAGGTTGACGATTCAGAAATATTTTTTGAAGAACAAACTTACAACTGCTTCAATTTTGTCAAATCTCTGAAGGCATGGTCCTCTATTGAGGTTATACTGTTAACTTGTAAATACCTGAAAGATATTGTGAAGAGCACTTTTATGTTAAGTTTGTGAGTAAAATGTCAAGAATTTACACATCGATATATTTTTCTAAAAAAAAATACCGTTTAATTCTTATAATTCCAATAACCAATTTTATAAATTATCTAAATTATTTCTCTCAGAGGCCTTCATACAATCCGTTAACTATTTCTATACGGCGTAGGAATACTTAATACCACAAAGAAACGTAATTGAATTGGATTTCGATAGAGTTCATCTTTAATTGCTGTTTAAGTCAACAAGTATCGTGATTACGAGTTTACTTCAGAATAGTTTCTCCTTGACCATAGCAATGTTGGCATTAACGACAACGCTCAAAAGGGAAAGTTGCAGACCCACGACGCCTTCGATTTTCACTGGTTTGTTTAAAAACTGAGGAAGAATATAGAAAGTAATAATATGAAATGAAATTGATGCTAGTAAGGCAAAAGTTTGAGTACGTTTCTTTTCCCTGTCACAGCAATACAAACTGAATTGATTTGCTTCGTATAATGAAAGTCGAGAATATGACATGTTGATTTTTAAAATGCACACGCGTGATCGGACAGTGGCATAAACATTGTCATGGCGCCTATCAGCTGTTCAGTCCAGTTTGTCGCCAGTTTTGTTTTATTCTATTTAATTTGAAGTTTCGTGTATTCATAATTTAGCTAAAACGGCTTTCATTGTTTATACGATATCCTAGAAACTTGGTCAAGAAAGTAGTTCTGATTGAAAAAAATATCGATGTGTAAACTTTTTCTTAAACATGTTCCTGTCCATTTAAAACACAGGAAATAAATAGATAAAATGAAGGTGCAGCACAGTTAAGGTTACAGTAATGAGACGGGGCCTTATTTATACGAGAAAGGTTTACTATGACGTTTACTATGACGTCACACAAAATATAAGGTCTTCAAAATACCACAAAATGAAATATTATTTGCTATTTCAAACAGCTGGATAGCTGTATACTACATAAAAACTTACTATCACATGCAGTTTTGTCGTTTGTTAAATCCCAAACAACAGTATATAAACGATGCATCGATCACAAAGCACTTCTCAATGTGACGTCATCTCGCAAAAATCTTTTGTTCTCGAATAAAATAGAATTTGCAGTTCAATTAAAAGCCGTTTACTTGGATGCGATGTCTATTTTAGTATTTTATTTACAAACTGTCCGTATATTCTCCAGGAAAGTGATACTGTCGCGTGTTTGGATGCAGATTCATACAAAAAGTAATAAAATGGCCCTAATAAATCAATTTATTGGAAGGCCATTTCCGCAATATATCTTGTCATGTTTTTACACATAAACTCAAATAACATTAAGATATTTGAAAATTGCTGTGAACCTCATTAAATCTTGCAAATAAATTAATTATAGCTATTTTTAATGTAGTTGACCAGCAAAATATTCAACCTGCCTTTTAACAATTAAATTTTAGCAATTAAAAAAGGGAATCTATATAAGTTCGCAGCACTTTTCACAAACTACATATAATCTTGAAAAGGATTATAGATTAAACTAAGATTTTTAACTAAGTCATGCCCTTGCAATATTAGAATTTATAGATGACATCTAAACTGCAAGTATAATTGCTAAAATCATGTGATGTCGAATTCACGTGACAAGCCTTAATAAAAAAAATGTCCCCAACATTTAGATTTAAACAATTTTACATTTTTATTTACATCAGTGAAGTCCTCAAAAGAATCGCCCATCATAATAAATTACGAGTATGTATTTTTCATCTTTATAAAGTCGCCGATATTTCCATTTGTAATCTTAACTGTGCTGCGGATTGGAATTGTTGTCAAGTGCACATATATATGGTTAGGAACTCTTAGAAATAGAACTTACAAGTACTCCAAGTTCATCAAACCGGCAAATGTGTTGTCTTTTATTTTCTTTAACTTATTCTCGTTCAGACGTCTAAAAAGGGGAAGAGTAAATGTCAAGAAGTAGATAAGTTTTTAATGCAAAATAATGTTCTTTCATTCTATTAGGGAAAAAAGATTAGTGTAAATTATCATGTGGATAATTCCTACTGGCTTCACAAGTCCAACTAATGGAGTTCACAATGCTATCGTTCTTGATATTGTTGAATAAAAACACAGGATATTACACTACGATAAAAAGTAACTTAAAAAACATATCTGTTAAAACACTAAGAAAACCCTTACAACTGCACCAGGTTCTTCAAGCCAGAAAATGTGGTGTCTTCTATCGTAGTAAACTTGTTCTCAGAAAGGTCTCTAAAACATTGAAGAGTAAATATCAAGAGCAAGTTTTCTCAGCCATGCAAAATAAATATATGTTTATTCTTTTTATCGTCAACTATTGTGGATATTCTGTTTTTGTTTATTTCCCTAAAACATACTATTCCTATACATGTAATTTAATCAATATAAACATAGTTGGGCAATTTTAGATTTATGAGAAGGATGTGGAGATAACGAACAATATTCAATCTTTAAGTCCATAAAACAATACAAAATAGGAGCAGAGCAAACACGGACCTCCGAAACATCAGAGGTGGGACCAGGTGCAATGGAAGCGTCACTAATGAATGAATTAAAGAGATATCATAGTTTGGATATTGATATTCTCATGATATTTTAAGGCCCTTTCACAATTGGCGCACGAGCAGAAGCGACAAAATATTTATGCGACCGAATAATTTTGTCTAGGACCGTAAACTGTTGCCAAAATAATCGCATATGAAAAAAAAGTGTTCGTACGAAATGTGCACGTTTAAAGCGACTGTTGTGCATTAAATCGCGCGATATATCTTGCGTCTATATGCGATTGTTGTAGAATGAAAGCGAGTGTTGTAAAATATTGAGATAGGATCGCACGATTGATCAGGTAATCGGACGATTGAACGTGCGACAATACTATTTAACGTGCGGTGCTCGTGCGCTCATGCATTCCATTGTACGAATGTTCGTGCGAGTCGGAGGGCCGGGTATATATACCACCCGTTTCCGACGCTCTTCAGTTGAAATAGTTAAGATGCTTATAATTATACATGGTATATATACCTGTTGCAAAGAATGGCAATTGAAGGTGATAAATCAAGCAATGATAGTAAAACGTTGCAAGATTACATGTTGAGCAACAGTGTCATGGTCGCAAAACACATGCAAAGACAGCTGCGATTCATCTTACGATCTTTAAAAATCGTACATCACTCTTACGAGTACATAAAACGTTGTAAGACTTTCGCACTATTTTTCGTGCGTTGAATTGCGATAATTTGGGTCGCATTTGGTCGCGTCTGAATAATGTGCCAGTTGACTATTTTGAAGAGACTTGACCACTAAAACACATGCAATGAATGCGAGACATCGTGCAACGTATGCGAGAGCTCGTGCGAAGCTAAAATTTTCCGATCGCAAAGTGTTGTAAAGTGCTCGTGCGCCAATTGTGAACGGGCCTTAAAAGAACGAATTTTAATGTCACTCTAATTCTGTCAATCATTGAAAGAATCCATAAACGGCATATTATAATATGGAGTATTGGTATACTTTAAATAATTTTTAATAACACACTTACAGTTCCTTCAAATTTGTCAAACCGCTGAATCCCTTATCTTTGATTGTGGTTATTTGGTTGTTTTGTAGGCTCCTGAAAGATATTGTGAAGAGTGAGTGTCAAGTCAAAGCATTTGTTAATAACTTTTACGAGTCTCACGATGCATGTACATGCATATTGAGTATTTATATGGATAACCTAAATTTATTTATTCGGTCATTTAAACTACGTACCATACATCAAATTAATTCTTCCTTTGAATCTTTGGATTGTTCAATGTATGTACTCGTTACATTTTTCACATAATCCAAGTGAGTTACATGTAATATACTGTTCCTTATTCAGGTTCGGACAAACATTAATGTAACAAAAAATCCATAAGAGGCTGCTATATCTTTCTTGGCATAGTTGAATCAAAACACATGGTATTTTACCACGATGAATAGTAAATCAAAAACATATTGGTTAAAAAAACTAAGAAAACCCTTACAAGTACACCAGGTTGGTCAAGCCAGAAAATGCGGCGTCCTCTATCGTAGTAAACTCGTTCGAGGTAAGGACTCTAAAACGTTAAAAAGGTCAAGTTTTTTAATCCATGCAAAATAAATGCATGTTATTCTTTAAGAAAAAATACAGATTAACACATGAATTAAGCAGATGATACAAAGAAAAAACATTAATGTAACAAAAAATCCATAAGACGCTGCTATATCGTTCTTGGCATTGCTGAACCAAAACACAGGATATTATTCTATAATGAACAGTGACTCAAAAACTTTGGTTGAAACACTAAGAAAACCCTTACAAGTACTCCAGGTTCGTTAAGCCAGATAATGTGGCGTCCACTGTCGTAGTTAACTCGTTCGAGGTAAGGTCTCTAAAACGTTGAAGGGTAAATGTCAATAACAAGTTTTTTAATCCATTCAAAATAAATGCATGTTTATTCTTATAGAAAAAAAAAATACAGATTAACACATGAGTTTAGGAGAGATGATACAAAGAAAAGAAATGGATGCCTATATATATATTTTTATGATTTACATCAAATCAAAAATAAATTGAATACTTAATTAAAATTTACTTACAAATAACATGTGTCGCTTGGGAGAGTAGAAGGTAATTCTGTTAATTGTTTTTGAATGCAATCTGCGAGTTGTCCAGAGCATGTCCTCGCCTGTATACAGGAGCAAGGGCTACAGGCTTCAATCATAGAATCAAATAAAAAAGCACATAAAACCAATGCCCACAGTGTCCAATTCATCTTACAAACCGGTATGCTGTATCTACGACTTGTGTCAAACTCTGCAGTACTTACGAATTCACTTTCTAATATCCCCAAGGATGTTTTATACTGTAGATGTAACTAAATACGGATATACTTCACAAGTACAGTGTAATACGGATATTGCTTTATTTACATCATTTGCTCTTCATTAAGGGATGATCTTAATACATGTAGTACTATGATCACTATTACCAATCTAATAATTCACAAAAAACACATATAAATTTAAGTGGTTTACTTGGTAACTATCGGGATACAAAATTTTTAAGCATAGTGCTCACAAAATAAATCTACTCTAGCAAAAATCAGGGTTCATCAGTGGCCGTTTAACTTGGTGACTCCGTCCAAATTTAAATTCTCTAGCAGCACAGAAAAAAGCAGTGCCTCAGTTCGGCCACAATTAAAATATAACAGTAGCAGTTAGATGGTCGTCATAAGTCAGATAAATATATACATTTTATTTTAATGGAATCAAAGATTGAAACATGTTACCAGCAGAAGTTAAACCCGTCTTAAATACTGGAAAAAAGTTTGCTTTTAAAAGGAATGTCAAGAAATTTTTATTAGAAAGGGGAATTACCCAATGTAAAAGTCAAGTCGTGTTTTATTAGTTTTGTTTCTTATTATCAGTTGTCTAGATTACAACCATGTGAAGATTTGGTATATATATGTTACAGTAAATATGTGAAATCACGAATTTCATGTATTTCCTAAATCATTCAGTAAATACATGTATTTACTGTCTGTTTTAGGAAATACATGTAATTACTGAAAAGCTAGGAAATTCGTGTATTTACTGAAAATTTTAGCCAATTTTACACCTTTTTACTGAACAAAGCAGGATGAATAATATATGCATATCCTTTAAGACATTCAGTAAACATACAAATTCGAGTACTAAAATTCTTTTTTTTTAAGCAGCATTTGATAAGAATTGTTTCTACAAAGCTGACGTTATGCATTAATTTTGAATTCCTTTATTGTACTTTTTATGTAAAATGAAGTTTCTAATATTCATATTTCAAAAATATTTCTAAAGAAGCTATGAATTAAGATCATTTAGCATCAGAAAAATGTATTTGAAATAGTTTTTAAATAATTTTTATTATAACATTAATAGAAAATGTACGAATTGTAAATGGAGATACATGTATAAGGGGTACTTCTGTTTATTCGAGTCTCACATCTTTAAAATTATGGTAAAATAGATATGTTTTGCAATTTTCAGTTAATTCAGACTCAATTTGTTTTTTTTTATCTTGAACTATCAAAATTGTTAGGGTGGAAAATTCCTCGAAGTAAAATTTTAATTTTAATTCCTGACTTTAATTTCGTTACATTATGTGCATGTATTTTACAAGGGGAGGGGGTGGGTGGTTTGTTGCATTTTTGAGGAGACAGCATAAAAATTGTTTTATTTGTAAATAAGATGCTTCAGGGTTTTTAATTTACTGTCAAAAACTGTAGCATTGTATGAATATCTATAAATATAAGAAATGCCAGTAAGCGGTTTTAGTTTTTTAGAAAAAAAATATATAAATTTTTAAAATAATTGAAAGTTAGTTAAAGTATGTTGTGATATAGAAAACACATTCCAGTAAAATTGAATGCAGAGTATCATTATATTTTAAGTTAATATTTACAAATAATACATTTTCAAAATTAAGACAAAAATAAAAGTTTATTTCAAATAGTATTTATTCAGATATGGTATGCTCACTGATATGAACATTGATTATACTGTGCATCAATTCATATTTAATGATTCAAATTTTAAATTATCCCACGAAAACGCAGTCAGCAAATTTGTGTAAAAAGTATTGAAAAGTTCAGTAATTACATGTATTTCATAACTGAAATTAGTAAATACGTGTATTCCCTAAGCAGAATAGGAATTTCATGTATTTCCTAAAATTCAGGAAATACGTGAAATTCCTGGTTACACATATTTACTGTAACATATATACATACTACAATTCATTTTTAAGGATCTGTGTGTTGTCAACTTGATCCCACATCTTAGCTTTAGTATTTATATTTTTCTGTTCATTCTATTTAACATCAATTTAAATGTATGAGTATTAGGACCCCATTGGAAATAAGCCATTGGATTTCAAGGTTATCCTTGGTATACAAATGTAATGTAAATCATATTCATGTCCATCGATTTCCGATATTTTATTTTAATTCTTTTGTTTAGTACCAAACCTTTATATTTTTTTTGTCAAAAATGCATTGTAATAGCGCATATGTAGTATACCAAATAAATATCTATCTATACACTGAAATATCAAACGAAACTCTGAATTATAAACCGTTATTCATTTTTTAAGGCTAGACTGTTAATCTGCTCTAATTACGGACCATTGTTTGGATTTAATAATCAGTTCTCTTCCATGTCCTCGCTGAAGACATAAATGAACAAGATGTATTTGTGAAACACTATGCGCCCGGCGGCAACAAAGTTCGGAAAAAGCTATTTTTAGCATTAAGGTCACAGTCAAGGTCACAAGTTTATTGACCTTGGTGTCATTTGGAAGAACCTGATTAGTGGAGTTTGCATACCAAATATAAAGTCTCTATCTTTCATGTTTCAAAAGTTATGGCGAAGGTCAAAGTTTGCAGAAAAAAGCTATTTTTAGCATATAGGCCACAGTCAAGGTCACAAGGTCATTGGCCTTGTTGTCATTTGAAAGAGCTTAATTGGATTTCATAGTGGAGTATGCGTACCAAATATGAAGTCTCTATCTTTTATGGTTCAAAAGTTATGGTGAAGGTTAAATTTCGGGACAAACAAACAAACAAACAAACAGACAGAGACAGACAGACAGGACAAAAACAATATACGCCCGGGATCTATTGATCCGGGCGCATAAAAAGAGACAAATAATGCATGTGTTACTAGTTCGACAGATGACCAGGTCGCTGAAAGGTAATTGGCACTGCCAGTCAAAGTATCATACATGTAGCCTTGCTCATCATGTGTCTTTTTATGTCGAAAAAATTATCCAAAATATGTTTTAGGACTCTTATTTTTTTTTTATTTAAAAGTGTTTAAATATTTCAGTCTTCATGCCTGTTATTTCTAAAAATAATAAGTTGTGTGACCGACCAGAACTTCCTCTGTCCCTTAATAAACGGTTGTTTAGATATACCTTATTAAACAACCTATTTTGTTTAGAATTGGGTTAAATACTTAAGAGTTGTTATTGCTGGTATTTTGACTTTACGATCTCAAAGATGATATGTATTTATTTATTAGTATGAATGTTTTTGGAAGAGGGGTGGTCTTACTGCAGCTGTATGCACATAGATCTACGGATATTTTGAAAAAATTCTATTTTGTGTTTTACACTTTGTTTTAGTGATTAGTTATTTTCATCTTGGATATATATCAATTATATTGGGAGTTAATAAATAAATAAAATAATCAATAATGAATTGTTTTGTTTATAAAACTACTGATTCCTTGGGGCTGTGTATTTTTCAATTTATTTTGTAGCAAATAGACCGAGAATTTTAGCCCTTCGCATCAGTCTTCTGTCACAGTTAAATTTGAAACGACAAAGTATCCTGTAAAATGACAACTATTTTACAAAATTTCTAGCCAGATTTTAATTAAATTTTTAATTTTGAAATTTACCCTGTGGTTCTAGTACATACGTGATATTTATACCCCTCAAAATTAATTTCATGCTGTGCCTCTAGTACATAAGTGATATTCATACCCCTCAATATTAATTTCATGCTGTGCCTCTAGTACATAAGTGATGTTTATGCACCTCAATATTAATTTTATGCTGTGCCTCTAGTACATAAGTGATATTTATACCCCTCAATATTATTTTCATGCTGTGCCTCTAGTACAGAAGTGATGTTTATACACCTCAATATTAATTTTATGCTGTGGTTCTAGTATATAAGTGATGTTTATACCCCTCAATATTAATTTCATGCTGTGCCTCTAGTACATAAGTGATATTTATACACCTCAATATTAATTTCATGCTGTGCCTCTAGTACATAAGTGATGTTTATACACCTCAATATTAATTTTATGCTGTGCCTCTAGTACATAAGTGATGTTTATACCCCTCAATTTTAATTTCATACTGTGCCTCTAGTACATAAGTGATATTCATACACCTTAATATTAATTTCATGTTGTGGTTCTAATACATAAGTGATATTTATACACCTCAATTTTAATTTCATGCTGTGGTTCTAGTACATAAGTGATGTTTATACCCCTCAAAATTAATTTCATGCTGTGCCTCTAGTACATAAGTGATGTTTATACACCTCAATATTAATTTTATGCTGTGGTTCTAGTATATAAGTGATGTTTATACCCCTCAATATTAATTTCATGCTGTGCCTCTAGTACATAAGTGATATTTATACACCTCAATATTAATTTCATGCTGTGCCTCTAGTACATAAGTGATGTTTATACACCTCAATATTAATTTTATGCTGTGCCTCTAGTACATAAGTGATGTTTATACACCTCAATATTAATTCTATGCTGTGGTTCTAGTACATAAGTGATATTTATGCACCTCAATATTAATTTTATGCTGTGCCTCTAGTACATAAGTGATGTTTATACCCCTCAATTTTAATTTCATGCTGTGGTTCTAGTATATAAGTGATGTTTATACACCTCAATATTGCACATATTCGGAGTTAACTCTCCACCTTTCAAAATAACATTTAACAACAAAGGATGGTTATTAGACGTTTCTCGTAATATTATGCAGATTTCAAACGGAAAAGTCCTGGATAACAAGAGTTGAAACATTCTGTTCTTTTCCTGAGGAAGAAAAAAAAATTACATACATAGTAATTAATACAGGATTTATTCATATGTGATATGGCTGACGTCACAACAGTCGTATCAGCCCTGCAGGGCTGATATGGATTTGCGGGGCTGATAAAGGTTATCAGCCCTGAAGGGCTGATACGGATCAATGTCACAACCCTAGAAAATCAAACCTCAACAAACAATACCTAACCCTAACCCTAACCCTGATCACAACCATATTTTAGAGGTTACATAATTCTCTTAATTTTGATTTTTTGAAGGTAATGATAATCTAACTGATAAATAATAGGATATTTTAGAATTGCAGATTGATGACATTTGAAATAGAAGTACATGCAGAAACAAGCCGAAACTGTATAAGACAATAGACTGTGCACATTTTAAGAAGTCAGTGCATGATTATTAACTTCTTTTCTTCTCAACTTCATGTGTTCTGTATTTCATTACTAAGTATGCAATAAATCAAATAAAATATACCCTTTTCCAAATCACTTCCTGTATCAGCCCTCGACCAATATCAGTCCTCGGGCCTTCGGTCCTGTGGCTGATATTGGTGTCTTGGGCTGATACAGAATGATATGGAAAGGGTATGTATTATTCTCTATGTATTGTTGTGTATATATGTTTGTTCAAACAAGGGATGATAAAAATATTATACACTGGCTCGATTCTATTATTCTTATTTTGATATTGAATACTATTTGTTATCTCCATATCTTTCTTATGCATTCATTTTGCATGCGCTTTTACATGTATTTCCCCAATATGTTCAGATTGTATGCAAATGTATTTCATAATCATATTAAAATCAGTCTTTGTATACAGCACGCAGGTCAATTGTTGATGTGAGTTAAATGAACATTTTCTCTTTGCATAAAACATCTATTATTTTGAATTTTTATACATTGTATATACACCTAATGCATAAAATTAGTTAATATTCAAATTATCTTTAATTTTCTAGCGTTATTCCATTCAAAAAAATATTAATATGTTCAGAAAGAAAGATAATAGGAAACTTCAGAAATGAATTTATGTTTGAAAACTACTCACTTTGCGTAGAAAAAGCTGACTTTTTCTAACAGGGTATTTTAGTATATACATAACTAAGATAAACCAAGAGAATGATAGGCTTGTGCTCTGTGAACATATATGAAAAAATCCAAAGAATTAATGATAAATCTTTCATTTGGAAAAACTATTTTTTATAAAGGCATTGTTTTTCTTACTGACCTCTCTAACAATAAGGGTAGTTTCGTAAATCTCGACTCTTTATTTAACTTGAAAGTGAAAACAAATTTTGTTGATTATAATGGGCTTAGAAGAACAGTGTTAGATAGACTGAAAAATAAAAATTGTGATAAAATTAAAGTTTATTGGACCACATGATTGTATATATTCCAAAGTCTGTCTTTGTCTAACTATGTTTATCTATGAACATGATTAAGATTGTAAGGATATGTATAATATATTTATAATTAAAAAAGAAAAGACCCTACTTACGCAATTTAAAATGGAGAGAAAACAGTGTTTTTCTTTGTGAAGCGGACTTTGGTAAAATATTTGAACTTCCGTTTGAAATAACACAAGAATCTAAAGTTCAATGGCTACAGTTCAAATATTACACAGAATCATTCCAACTAACTATTATCTTTTTAGATTAAAACTGATCACTTCTCCTGCATGTAGTTTCTGCAGAAGTGACATAGAAACAGTTAATCATTTATTGTTTGACTGTTTTCATGTAAAAGAACTTTGGTGTACCACTGATGATCGGATTTTAAACAAGCTTAATATTCATTGTAGTTTTGATAGACAGGTAATACTGTGTTATTCTGAACCATAACAACATGTAAACATATATGGAAAATCCAAAGAATTGATGATAAATCTTTCATTGGGTAAGAACTATTTTAAGAAAGGCATTGTTTTTCTTACTGACCTCATTAACAATGAGGATAGTCTCGTAAGTCTCGAATTTTTTATTTTACTTGAAAGTGAAAACAGATTTTGTTGATTATAATGGGCTTTGAAGAGCAGTGTTAGATAGACTGAAAAATATAAATTGTGATAAAATTAAAGCTTATTGGACCACATGATTGTACATATTCCAAATTCCGTCTTGGTGTATCTATGTTTATCTGTAAATATGATAAAGATTGTAATGATATTTATAATATATACTCACCGTCAATTAAAACGCAACACTCTAATTTTAGGGTGAAAAATTATATACGGGATATAACTATGTTCCAAACAAGTTAGGAATCTTTTACTTTGCCAAATCAGTTCTTTTTAATGGTTGAATGGTTTTCATTCCATTACCGAAAGTTTATTCGGATGGTAAGAATATTGTACTTCGAAGATGGCTAAATCATTGTATTGACCGAAAAAACAGCAATAATTGTTTTATTATATGATTCACTGATAAAATGATAAAGCCCATTACTTGTTTGCATTTGATTAAGTCCTAGCCAAATACAAAAGAGAAGCAGAATTAAAATGTAAATAAGCCTTACCAATCGTATCAATTTGAAGTTTTTTTTATCAATTTTAGTTGCAAGTTTTAGTTGAATAAAAAATATAATGTCAGTCTTTTTTATAGTATAGATTTTCAAAGGAAGGAGTATTATCAGGGAAAACAGTAAAAATTGTTGTTCAGTAAAAGTGTTGGAGGGGTGTCCCTTCATCCCCTCTTACCACCATCACCCAAAAATCATATTCGCTTATGATTTGTTCACTTGAAAAAAAGTCATAGTCGTTTAAATAGATTTCCAAAACAATTTGTATCAATTTGGAATTTCCCGATCTACTTTTAGATCAATGTAGAGGAAATAAATCCTTGTATTGACCTGGAACGTCACGTGCAGGTCAATACAACGTAGTATTTCTCTAACATAGTTGGATCTCGGCCAATCAGAGAGATGGAAAATATTCAATCATATAATAATACAAAATATGAGCAGAGGAAACACGGACCTCCGAAACATCAGAAGTGGGATCAGGTGGGATGAAGTGAAATGACGTAGGTTGTAGAGTGACTTAGGGTTTTGAGTGAAATGAGCTAGGTTGTAGAGAAATGACCTAGGTTGTAGAGTGATATAACTTGGTTGTAGAGTGAAATGTCCTGGGTTGTAGAGTGAAATGTCCTGGGTTGTAGAGTGAACTGTCCTAGGTTGTAGAGTGAAATGTCCTAGGTTGTAGAGTGAAATGTCCTAGGTTGTAGAGTGATATGACTTGGTTGTAGAGTAAAATGACCCAGGTTGTAGAGTGAAATTTTTGGGTAGGGGAAAGAAAAAACCCGACTGGAAATGATCGTACTTTTGTCTACAAGATATACCCCGGAATGAAAAATACCAGAGAGTATTACACATTTATTACATTTTTACCCGTGAAATACTGTAATTTATTCATTGAATAAAAATGATATCCTGTCACACTGTGAAAGGATATCAAAATGATATCCTGTCACAGTGTGACGAATATCAGAAGTGCGGGAAAACTCTCGATTTCCCTTCCCATAACGAAGATTGCTGTAAAGAAAATCTCCCTTGACCTAATATAAGATAGATGGAATTAAATAAACCATTCTGACAACGAATAAAACTGTCAAAATTACCAAACATATGTTGCTAAATCCATGTTTACAGTGTTTTCACCTCACATAGCTATGACGTCTCAACCGCTCAATTATGACGTCACGTGTCTATGACTGTATTACAAAAATACAGAGAGAAAGGAAAAATCTAAGAATTTTTTTAAAAAAAATGTAATAAACAGAAAATTCAATGTTTTGTAGTTGAATATGGAATTTATTTCACTCGTGAGACAGGATTTTTTAATATTTTCACTCGTGCTTCGCACTCGTGAAAATATCAAAAATCCTGTCCCACTCGTGAAATAAATTCCATATTCAACTACAAAACATTGAATATCCTCTATATATTTCATATGCAGATATTTTACTTAAAAAGACATTAATGAAATCTAACATCAAATGTTGATGATAAACATGAGGAATTTAACTTTGCCATCATCAACTTGCCTTTCTTATGCTGCAATACACCCTTCTTACTTGCACACGTGGTTTACGTACCTCAGCTGATTCGATACGCAAAAGCATACTCTGCGTATGAACAATTTCTAAACAGGGTACATTATTGACTAACGCGTCGATGAAATAAGAATGTTAGTAGTCTCGTTCTGAGTTACCATTTCGTAAATTCTATAATCGAAACAAAGACCTCAGGAAACATAGTCCATGCTTCGATCAAATGCTAATTGCCGTTTTACATGCTGATTGTCAGAGCACTATTTATGTAATGAAATGTAGACGGATTTTTCCGTTTTTCCCGACCATGACATGAGGCACACGGAGGTTGTGACTTGTCAGCATTAGATGCCTACTCCTTCATGGCACATAATCCAACCTTTGATGTTTTAAAGATCCCTGTTTGCTCTGCTTCTGAAATACCTTGAATATTGTTCTCCTTGTCCATTTATTTCAAATTTCATTTCTAGTCTGAAAGTGGATATAAATTTTAAAAAATGGATTGGATATATTTTGAGTATAATCTCTTCTCTAAAATAAAAATCAAATATAATTAAACATATATGAATAAATCTAAAATATTGATTTTAAGGAGGCCAAAGTTGAGTCTTATCATATATCGTTCTTTTAAACCTTTGGATACTGTGTCATACTTTTAAAGAAATGCATAAATGTCCATTTCAATTTTGATACTTGGATTAAAAATTCCCATTATGGACAACAGAATAATGGGTCCACAAACATCGAATCAAAGCCACTAAGACTCTGTTGGGCTTGGTATTTGTCTCAAAACGAAGTAACTGTATGAAACATAGTGATAAAACTGCTATGTAATACTAGTCTATTGAACATGAAAAAACAGCATGTCATTTTTTTAGGACCAGGTTCCTTTTCATCTTAAATCAATATTACTTTCAAATAAAAAAAGAGGAAAGAAAATTCAAATGCTTTCCAGAAAAAAAGAAACTCAAAATGTCAGTGTATTTTGTTTAATAGAAATTTAATGACAAAAGACGGTAAAAAAATATAATAATATTAGTATTATTGTGAAATAAATTATAAAAAAAAAACCCTGGTATTGCCACTAATTTGACATTTCCATTTTTCATTTACATTTATTGCAATAATAATAGATACTTTGCAAATAAGGTGTTCTTTATATTAGAATGATTAATTTATTTCGACTCTAAATGTCAAATATACATTGTATTGTCGATAAATTTTATAATGTGCCAAATCTCTATTTATTGCATCTTATCCATCAAGCTTTACAAACAAGAGGCCCATGGGCCACATCGCTCACCTGAGCACCAAGGCTAGGAAAAAGTAGAAAATGGTTTTTTTTTTATTGTAAATTTTTAAATCCAAAAGTAGTCCCATGACCAATCATGGATTTTTTTTTTAGAAAATGATTTTTTAAAGAATTTTCCTATATATATCTTTGAAAACTTTGGTCGGCCATTTTGGCCCTGCCCTAACCCCGGGGGTCATGATTTAAACAAATTCGAATCTTGACTACCTTAGCATGCTTCCATATAAATATGATGAATTATGGCTTTGTCATTCTTGAGAAGAAGATTTTTAAAGAATGTTCCTATATATTTCTATGTAAAACTTTGGTCGGCCATTTTGGCCCCGCCCTATCCCCGGGGGTCATGATTTGAACAAACTCGAATCTACACTACCTGAACATGCTTCCATATGAATATGATGAAATATGGATTTGTCATTCTTGAGAAGAAGATTTTTAAAGAATTTTCCTATATATTTCTATGTAAATCTTTGGTCGGCCATTTTGGCCCTGTCCTATCCCAGGGGGTCATGATTTGAACAACCTTGAATCAACACTACCTGAGGATGTTTCTCCATAAGTGTCATCTTTCCTGGCACAGTGGTTCTTGAGAAGAAGATTTTTAAAGTATGCCACCAAATTTTCATTTATTCCCAATTATCTCCCCTTGAATGAGGGCGTGGCCCTTCATTTGAACAACCTGAATCCCCTTTACCCAAGGATGCTTTGTGACATGTTTGATTGAAATTGGCCCAGCGGTTCTTTAGAAGAAGTCGAAATTGTGAAAAGTTTACAGATAGACAGACAGACGGACGGACAGACAGACGGACGCATCTCTGTCTCTGAGATCGTTGTGTCGCTTTCTGTCTCCAGGATCGTTGTGGGCATAGTGGTAGTGTCGGGACAGGTCAAGTTTGCAGCTGATAGACTGACTAGTGAAGTTCCATTTAAGTTCTAAGGAGTGAAGCAGCGTGGATCTCCAGATAGTGGGACACGTCCAGATTTAAGGAAATCGACCAGGTCTATCAACTTGCAATCGCAATGATAAGGATTATCCTGTATTTTCCTGGATAAAATAATAAAAGCGGTTTCCCTGTTTGGGTGTGTTTCGGATTCGCTCGGGGTCCGCTAGGGCTGACCACAAGGAAACCCGCAGCGCACCCAAAGCGCACCCGTAGCTGACTCAAAGGGGATCAGAGAATGGGAACGCGAGTTCAGTATTGCGTATCAGAGCTGTCAGGATTACCGATTAACCAATCAGCGCATCGACCAATACTGAGTTTCCAAAAGCAAAATTACAAAAGGTCTTTGTTTAAGGAATGGACACATACAGGTGGATTTTTGTGGATACTTGTATTTATTTAAGAATGAGGCTCTTCAAAATCAATTCATGGTTTGTGTTGTAAAGGTATTGAGTCTTCCTCCAATGGAGAGAATATATAACAGAATCGAATTCAAATTGACCAAGAGATTCTCAAAACAAATAAAATTTGGACCTTTGGAAAGAGGATAGTAAGAGGATACGAAAATATTTTGTAAACTTTGAACCCAAAATCTACCTTTTCTTCAGCAGGTACATGTACAGATAATCAAATTTGATTCAAATCTAGAAATAATTCAGCTTAATACGTTTTTATTTTTTATATAGTCGTAAATTCTTCTCTTTCTAAAAGTCACATTGCTGCAGATTCATTGCTACATGTACATTTTTCATAAAATTTGACCACTGCGGCGTATTCATGCATATGGTCACATAAGCCGATTGTTCCTTTGATGTCTATTTTAATGTGTAAAGAAAAAATATTTTGATTTGAACCTCCAAAAATCCTCCAGAAAAGTCAACAGGTCCCCAGGCCACAAACCATGGACATACAGGGCATTATTTTCACAAATGCCGAAAGAACAACACGTTAATGCTGATTATTATTCAAAAGTATTAAGATCTTGTCTTTATATCCTTTATATAATTTTAATTTTGTAATTCACTATAATATACGTCAACAAAAGATTTTTTTTAATTTTTGTTCTGATAAAAAAATAGGACACGCTTGTAAGGCTAAAATTTCCCCATTTTCGTGTCTTTTAAGGTTATTGGACGCGACGTACTACACACATTAAGAAAACTACTGTCCACATTTTGCTGATGTGCTCGTCATTTTTTCCAGGAAAACACTCCAGAATTGCATAGTCCGCAAACGTCCTGAACAACCCTCTCATATAAATTTTTTTCAAAAATAAAGAAATATTTCTAAGCTTTAAAATTCCGTTCCTATGCTAAAGCAATGTTTTTTTTTCTTCTCTCCAAACTGTCTATTGACCAAACTTTTGTAAATAGATATGTTTAGAAGATACAGTCAAGAAATGATCGAAAACTTATATTTCAATTTGAAACTTAATTTTGTCAGAATAACCTATTATACTATACAGTTGTTGTTGCAAAGACTAAGTATGATTTCAAATTTCAAATGAATAGAAACAAATTGTACGATACGTAGCAAAAAAAGATGATTCTATTATTTTTACCATGAATAAGTGAAATACAATTACATATTCTAAAGGACATGAGAAGTGTCTGATTGGGTTCCTGTTAAAACAGATTTAAAAAATTATTGAATTACTATGTTTATATGATAGATGTATCGGTAATTTCTTGTCATTATCCCTTTAATTTTGTGATAGGTTCTGTATAACAACATTAAATTTTGGAAAAGGTTAACAATTTTTTTTATTAAGTAACACCTATACATTATCGATGTAATCGACAAAATTGTTATCTGAATTTGATTAAAATATATTTTTATTTGTTTAAATATAAATAATAAAAATGAATAAATTAAAGAGGATACTTTCGTACATGTAATTATTGACTCAGTGCTTGGGATATTACAGTATGGAAGATTGAGATTCCGAAAATATTTTAATAAATTATTAACTTACAGTCCCTCTAATTTTGTCAAAAAATTAAAAAAATCTATACATGGGATATTATAGTTTGAAAATTACTATTCCAAAAATGTTTTAAATAACGAACTTACAGTCTCTCTGATTTTGTCAAATCGCCGAAGGCACTGTCTTCTATCGATGTTATCCTGTTGTTGTATAGATACCTGAAAGATATTTGAAAGAATGTCACAAGTACGATAATTTGAGGAGAAATACATAGACACTGTTACGTAAAATTTTGATCAACCCTCGTATTTATCACTTCTCAAATATTCATAACAGTTTTATTTTGTTCTTTAAGAGAATTATAAAAATAAAAAAAGTATTCTTACTTGCTTCATAATGCTTACGTAGTTATATAAATCTAGACATGTAAAACCATGATTTATTTATCCGTCAATCTGAATTACGCATCCCACATGATGTTTCTGTTATTACTTTGATAGTTCAATTATTTAATTCAGTCTAAATAGTGTAATTTGATTGGAGTAAACAGTCACATGACTTTGTTTTATATTGTATAAACAATGTAGGTATAGAGCCATACCCCCTAGGCAAAAGTGAGCCGGATCTACTTTTTACTGTAACTTCCTGGTTACAATACAGTTTATCGTAAAATGTTAATCATTTAAAATTTATTTTTAAGAAATTCTTTAAAAAAAAGATGTGTGGCCATCTTATAAAAAATTGCACAAAAAGTTTGGTAACTATGAAAATAAATTTTCAAGGCACAAATAAGATGGATCTATACGAGTTGTGGTTTGTTGTCGTCTGCACAATTGCAGATTTAAGAGAGCGACACGACGATCTCTATACCCACAACGATCTCAGAGACAGAGAGCGAAACAGTGAAGACCACAGGGGCGTTCACAGGAACAACTGTGGAAACCAATGCTTCACCTTTGGAAGTAGGGAATGTTTTGTTTGTGGAGCTCTTGCTTTTATGTTTGCTAGTTAAAACCATGATTGAGTTTTAAAAAACAGAAGAAAAAAAAACGAATACAGATATTGTTTGGAAAACAATTCAAAAGAACGCTAAAAACGACTAAAAGGTAAACACGATAGTGGGAAAAACTATTTATACTCTTGAAATATCAGTGAATTTCCTAGAAATACTGATTTCCCGGTGGGAAATAAGAGAGATCTAGAATGAACTATAACTTCAATCATATGTATGTTTGGGTATAGATCTGTAAAACATCATAGGATACGAAAACAAAATGGTCTAAATGTGTTTTATTTAAAAATCTGGTAAATTCTAGAATTGTTAAAAAAAATAAACATAGCGCAGTTTACTAACGTTCCACTATGACTTGTTAATGTTTATGATTACTCCAGAAAGATCAATGAAATAAAATTGAAGATCCCATCTGAACTCTTTTTATGTAATTTGAGAAAGATCAATGATGTAAATATAGAATATCTTATCAAACTTAAGAAGAAGCTTTTCAGACATACTCAAGGTAGTTATTAGAACTGCCAATTTCTTGAAAAAGAAACATGACAGTATTATTCATTATTTAAACATAGGAAAAAGAGCCTACCCTTGCTCTGGTCCTGTTTTCTTGTGTTTTATTACATTACAAAGTACAGAACCATGACGTCATAATATGACATCATAATTTTCCAGGGTTATACGTGTCAAAAACAAAAAGGTTCATCTGATCGCTCTTTTTAGATCATTCAAATAGAAAAGCGTTAACTCGAGATGTGTATGGGATAAATTCCTCCACAAAGCATGTGTTCATACATTTAAGCATTTAAAGAATGCGAAAGGTGAAAACAATGTACAGAATTAAAAGAATAAAATAAGATATATTGAAAGGTTAAAGAGTAATGTTTTTTTTCTATTCACAGTGTATTTTTAAGACTTTGTTTTTATTATCATGTGTATGTGTTTATTTATTATAATTATGATTTCATAAATAGGATGTCGTATAAAATGTAATACAGTTTTATTAGCTCACCTGAGCTGAAAGCTCAAGTGAGCTTTTCTGATCACATTTTGTCCGGCGTCCGTCTGTCTGTCCGTCCGTCTGTCTGTCTATCTGTAACAAAAAGTTTGGTAACTATGAAAATAAATTTTCAAGGCACAAATAAGATGGATCTATACGAGTTGTGGTTTGTTGTCGTCTGCACAATTGCAGATTTTGACATGCTGGGGGTAAGAGAAAACATTGAAATTAAAGAAATTGGTTGGAAAACCCTACATCAAAACTTTGATGGGGAACTTGATGTATCAATATCTAAAAAAGACAATGCTTATGTTCTCGACATTACGGAACTATACTGATAATATGCTTTGGTGGATTGATACTCTTAAATTTACAGTTCTTTTAAGTTCGTCGGATCACGGATCAGTAAAAGTGTTGTGCTAGGCCTTTATCAAAGTTAACTTATTCTGTTCAAAATATCTAAAAATGTGAAAAGTGGATTTCAAAAGCGATTTGTCCTTTTTTCTTATAGAAAAAAAACAAGATAAGAGTTAATTATCAAGTGGAAAATTCCTTCCTGCTTCGCATTGCCAAAACATGAATTTATACGGTATACACTGATTTGGGGCAGTTAAGTTTTATAAACAGCAAAGAGTCACCAAAAAAAAGTGCACGGGATATTATAGTTCGGAGTTTTTATAACCAATGAATAACATACAGTCTCTTAAATGTCAAATCATTGAATGAATTAATACCCGGGAAAGTGTTATTTAAAGGATTGATATTCCAAAAATTATACAACGAACTTACAGCCGTTTTTCTTGAAATTTTAAAAAAAAGAAAATTATAATTATGAAAAGCATCGATCACGCATATGATTCATACTAGCCTCATGATGCCAACACAGGTACAGTAAAACTTGTTTAGTACGAACACGGATATTGCGAATTTACGGATATTGAGAAGTTATCCTGGATCTCCGGCTATATGAATTTAATGAATTCTTTATACGGATATAACGAATTACGAATATAACGAAGTTATCTTGGATCCCCACCTAGAAAAATCATATTAAATTTGATGATTTACCACCTCAGCTTATATCCGTTAATCTGAATTACGTAACCACATAAACCAATTTTTTCCTTTGAATCCTTGGAGTGTTAAATGTACATGTATATACTCGCCACATATTTCAAATAAATCAACAAATACATTTGAATCGTAATTCAGGTTCGGGCCAACATTTACATGTGAAAAGAACCCTGATTCTGCCATCGTTCTAACGTTGTTGAAACAAAACACAGGATATTATACGAAATAGGTTGATACTCAAAGAAGTATAAATTTCTTTGGAACACTTTTAAAAAACTTACAAGTACTTTAGGTTTGTCAAGCCAGTAAATGAGCCGATCTTTATAGTACTAATCTCGTTCCCGTGAAGAGGTCTAAAAGTAAAATTGACGAGTAAATTCAAACGCAGGTTTTTATTGATGCAAAATAAATGTTTATTCATTCTTTAAGAAAAAAAAATACAGATTAACAGGTGAAATTTCTGATTTCCTTCACAATGCAAATATATTGAATCAACAAGGTATGAACCGGGTGGGGACTATTAACGCTCTATAAACTGCGGAGCGTCAATAAAGAATGAGTGCATTGAATATTATAATTTTGTGAATAGATATCACATAAAATATTCTAAATAACGAAATTACAGCAATTTCTTTTATCTTGATAATCATAGAATGAATTCAAACATTGAATATAACAAATCACAAATATTTTAATGAGTGATTGCCCCTTAAACTTTTTGATGTTAACCAAAAATTTTGAAAATTGAAGCGGTAAGTCGCAGAGACATTGAACCAATCACATATGATTTTTGAGGGGTCAAGATCACAGGTCAAGATCATTTAAAATATGAGATATAATTGGAATGGAACAAACACCCAGGTCAGAGACTTTGTTGAGCATGTCCCCATGCCTTGATGAATGTCGAGAAAACATATGAAATGCTGTAAACGTATTCAAACCTGGCAATATATATTACTGCACCAGTTCGAATTTGTGCATATACCAAAAAACATTAATTATTAATTGAAATTTCAAAAGCCTTGAAACCGTTCACGGTAGCCTAGTGGTAGAGCGTTCGCTTCGTGATCGGGAGGCCCGGGTTCGATTCTCGTTCCCGGCGCCGCGTCAAACCTAAGACGTAAAAATAGGTAGTGACTGTTCCTTCGCCAAGCGCTCGGCATTAGAAGTGAAAGTCACGGGTCTTTCGGATATGACCTTAAAAACGTAGGTCCCGTGTCACGGTAGGCGCTGGCACGATAAAGAACCCTCACTGCTCAATGGCCCTGAGTGCCGAGTATAGGTCTAAATTTGAAGCTCTTCGCCGGCATACGGTGACGTCTCCATATGAGTGAAAAATTCTCAAGAGGGACGTTAAACAACATACAATCAATCAATCAATCAAAAGCCTTGAAGTTAGTTGGCAAAGAACTAAGACAAAATTGATCAATGAATTTTTAAATTACTGTGCAAGTACTTTTTACCGCGTGGTATAAATTCACGCTATGTACGCATTCACAAATTATTCGCGGAAATTCGTCCAAGCGTATTTAATAAGAATTGAGAAATAAATTGAATTTTTATGAAGGTCACAGATTAAGGTCATTTAAAAAATGAGATAACAGTTCTTTTTAAAATCTATTTTGTCTTTCAACATATATAATATATCTTTGCATCTTTAAGATATCCCTTAAAACTATTTCAAATATGTCTTTGAAATATTGAAACAGAAAAATTAAATTTTAAAAATGTAAGATGCCCATTGCTTTTCTTTTCTTTTACATACGAGGGTTGTCCGTAAAGTTCGTGGACAAGCTGAGAATTAAATAAAAGTTGCGTCATTGATATTCATAATTAGCATATTTCTAATCTTTTACAAAATATGAATTGAAAAATGTAAAATCTTATTCAATTTCAAATGTTTATTTCTAATTATGACTTCATAATTATACTAGGAATGGAGACCCGGAGCACCGCAAAATTCTATTTGAAAAAAAAATTATGTATCACTTTATAAATTTCATTTGTATTTTATAAAATTCTGCAGAAATCTGGATGACTTTTACACTGTGAGGTTGACAGAACCTATCACGTCAAACATGCAAAATTTGAACGTTTAAAGTTATAAAATGGCTGAGCAATCAAAGTTAGAACTTGCTAGGACGGATCGAAATTGTTCCAAAAAAGGGACGTTTTCGGAATAGGCGGAGCAGTGAGCAGTAATAAAATTCTGCGTAGACATCGGATAAACACCTTCAGAGACTAATACATTTTGTAAATAATCGGGAAAACATAGTAAAAGAAGCCGAACATTAGTATTTAAGTGGCATATAATATTTTCGGACGGACGGAACAGTTTATAGGATTATTTGCGTGAAGGAAAACCATCATTCCGAGATTGCAGTGCTGTAAAAATGACTTTCAAAATGTGACTTGACCGTATTTCCGCAAGTAAAATCGTTTTTACGTGGACAGAGGTTGGATGATTACAGGATATGAGACAGGCAATGTTAAATATTATTTTACGTGTTAAACCTGAACGTTTTGTGCACATATTTATAAGTGGTTAAAGCGTCATAAGATATGTATTGAGTTAAACGGTGACTATGTTGAGAAAGTTACATGTACTCGTATTAAGCTTTTGACGTCGGGTAACGTCAAGAATTTTCATTTTAATGCTCCGGATATGAGTGTATGTCTTTTTTTAATCAAATAAAAATATAACTATCTGTGCTTTGTTTTTGTTGAAAACTTGCATGTTAATAAAATAAAACATGAATTTAATGAAAAAATAGTGTCATATATTTTATCAATGTTTGTCAGTAATTATCAATGTGTCCAATGTCGAACTTTACGAACAACCGAACAACAATTCCATGTTTCATCAAGTTGCTGTAATCAAAATCTTTTTTACAGGTATGAGAGAAAGGATATGGAAATAACGAACAGTATTTAATATCAATGTCCATAAAAAAATACAAATTAGGAGCATAGCAAACCCGCCGTGTGCTGTTTGTCATGGTCGAAATGAAATCATAGAATAAAACTTTACTCAGGCAACTCAATCCAGATGCGCAATAGAACTTTTAATTAATTAAATTTTAGGATTATATATAGCAAAACGATATGAAAAAATAAATAAAAACGAATGAATACATATAGAAATAGATTTCATGATATCACATTTTGATTATCCCCATAGTTAAAAAAAACTGGAATTATTGTGTTGACCTTGCCTGACAGTGAATTATTCCTCAATTACAAACATTACTTCTTTCCTAAAAGTATGGAGAATAAAACAAAAATGTTCTTAATTCACCAAAATTGAACTTATTTCATACACTGAACAAGTTACCACCTAAAAATTACTGTTCAATTAATGTGAATCAGTTTAACTTTTGTTATACATTAAAGGCTATGATTGTCAGAAAATAGAATTTGCTGTTGATTCTGCATAAATGACATGTTTAAATGGCATGAATCTGATATAATTAGTGGAAAATTTTGACTAATTCTTTTAGTTTCTAATCCATTAATAACAATTGTTTTGCATTTTCCTTCAATTATTCCCTGACTGAGGATGTTGGTGAAATTCCAATGGGTTGGATTTATTATAGTTTGCAGCCAAACTGCAAAGTTTCACGCCACGTCACGATCTAATTGACAGCTACGCTCAAGGTAAATTGTACATGCTTTCTAACCGCAAGTTCCACGACTGGAACTGTGTTCTTATCCCTGATTGGTTGCTCGTGCAACAGACTCTTTCCGTGTCAATATGTTGATAATTTGAGTTGACCAATCATGTGAATTGTTTACGCTAGATGCCTCTGACGAAAAAGATCGCAATGCAACGTGAATCTCCACAGCTAGCTGCAAACTGCAATAAAATGTTTCTACCCCTGGATCTTATAACTAGCCTAAGGGTTTTCCACAGTTTTGTTGAATATATGATAAGGAATAAAATTAAATTTACTTTATGATTTATGTATCTTGAATGAAATCCATAAGTGTATATCATGCTTATCAAGTTTAAAGATGTCTGATCAAAAAACGTAAGTACAAAGAAAATTGCCATTGTGAAATACATCATTTGATAGGCCAGAACTTTGTATATTAACAGGTGGAGCAAATGAAATCAATTCCAAAATTAATATCTTTTGAATATATGCCTTGTGGTTTATCAATGATTGGCTACTTCTAAAAATATTGAAACAAAAATTATGCCTTTAGTCATTAAAATACCGATACTACATGTATGATCAGTTTATATTTATGTGTACTTGACTAGATAACCTTAGTACACTGGATCTTGCAAAAAATAAATCTTACTGAATAGATACTCACAGATCTGAAATATTCCTATGTCATGATGGCCTAATATGCAACTCTCTATAATAAGTGCATTATACACTCTTCTACTGAAAACTCAACTAATTTAAACTTATCCCAATGAATTCATAATTTTCCACCTAAGAGTCAGACACTAATTATCTAAACAATAAAATTCCTTTTATTTTTCAAATTTGATGTTAATCATAAAAGAGGGATATCTTGTCTCATTAGCTGCATACGGAGTTTATATATATATATATAAATATATATATATATATATATATATATATATATATATATATATATTACTGGATTGAGTTGCCTGAGTAAAGTTTTATTCTATGATTTCATTGGCTCTTTCATTTGATTGGTTATTTCTTATTTTGTTATCCAATTATACATTTTCATTTTAAGTATAAATTTCTGTAATTTTGACTTATTATGTATGTTGTTTATTTTAGATCAATGCCTTTATTTCTTGAATAGATTATGAAAACAACATCTGCCTTACTGCTTGGTTACAAAAATACACATGTAATCCTGATATCTTGCAAGCTAGTTTGATAAAGTAATGGGGTTTTGCTCTGTTTATTAGCCATTCATTAGTAATATGTGTCATGTTCCTATCATAGTTCTGAGCAGTGAAGTTAAACTATTATTGTAATTGGTATAGATCTGTAATTGTCATAAGAAGTCAGCTTTTATTAAAAAAAAAAAAGGTGCCCTATTCCGGGTACATATAATTAAGTAGCTGGAGGGATTCAGTTTATGGGGTATAGGCTGATCAGTTATACAAAATAGTTTGGTTGACAAAAAAAGTAGTTAGAAAAGAGTTGAGAACTCATCATGAAAATAGAATTAAAATATGATGAGAAGTTTCATTTTTTTGGTTTTTATTAAAAATATTAAAAAGATGGCAAATTAAGTATTATTATCAAGTATAATTTCAAGATCCCATTTGGAGTCATAGTTAGGAGGAAAACTTTGAATGCTGTAACGCCTTGTGTTACATACATGTGATCACTATAAGCCTGGAGAGTTAATTCTCTAAAAAGCTAACCTATGATAAAACAATCAACAGATTTATTTCAGAAAATAATTTTACACAGTAAGTAAAATAGGTTTTATCTAGAACAGCGCTGCTCGAAACTAGCCAGAATAAATTTATACATGCAGCTGTTGAAATGAGAAGGGTACATCAGGATCAGCCATATTTATGATGGGACAATATTATGTCTCCATATAAATGTTTCTTAACATCTTGGTCCATGTAATTCTTCATGTTTACTATATATGATTTTGCTATTAAATAATCCTATGTAAGCTAATCTAAAAACTTTTGATGAATTTCTCAAAACTTTTCAGATTTAAAATTTCAATCGGAGCAAATTGCAGTCTACTTATTATACAGAAGTAGTCAATTTAGGAAGGGGGGTCTAGAGTTATTTTCAGGGGATTCATTTCAGTTTTCCCAGTAAATAGGTTAAATTCAGGGCGGTTGGTCGTGGGTCAGTTGAATGCGGCTTCCCCACTTTATGTGGTGACCGAAACGTTTCGGCAATGTGGAGTTTGCGCCGAGCCATTCAACTGATGCTATAATTCATTGTGCTTGCTGCTGCTTAAAACGAACTCATTTACTGAGAAAATGTGTGCTGCTTTCAACAAATTCATGAATTAGTCTGCTTTGATTGCTTTAAACAAAATCAGTTGCTGTGCAACATGTGTACTGCTTTTAACATGCACAGTGCTTTGCTTACTAAAATATCTTAAGTAACGTTCGCGGTTAAATAACCTGGAACAAGAACTACAAACATGTAAACTTGTAAAGTTGATTTAAAATACATGTACATAAAATTTAATTGCAAGGTAAATTACCGTTCGCGGTATCCACGGAACGGGCATTATTATTCTTATTATAAGTACATGTGCATTTAATATTATGCTTTCATGTTGCTTGCTGCTGCTGCTGCTTGTTGTAATTTGGGGTCGCCCTTTACGCTTTGCAACCCCTTGCTGCTTTTAAATATGCTACGACCAACAATCGCCAATATCAAATTAAACGTATATAAAATCATCTTTTTTTATTTATGATAATTTACATTCAAAATTTGCGGAAATTTCAAATGTCTCTTTGGTATATAAGTTGATTAAAAATAGATTTTTAAAATTTGTTTCAGCAGATGAAGTAAGATTTCAAGCAGTTTCATTATAAGTCGGTTGAAAGTTTGGAAACATTTAGCGTTAATTAAAATCGTGTGATTCTCCTTGGTTGCAGAACGAAGCTAAGAAATAAGTGAACTTTTGCACTTATACGATAGTTGGAAATGGACGATACATGTAGGTTTCACTACCGCATACATTACATGTACATGAGGTCAAAATCAGTTCACATGTATTCACGTTACATTAGGAATTAGCAGTGTACTTTGATTTTTACAAGATGTAGTCAGAAAAAGCCATTATTATGATTTTTGAAAAACAATCGACTTATTTTACCTGTTATAGTTTAAATGATTCGAGCATAGCCAAGTCGTCTTTTTTCTCTAATATGCCATATAATTGGATTAATGGAATGCTCAATAAAGATTAAATAGAAAGACATCCACGAGTAAATGAAATATTAATGGGCGAATAGAATTTAAAATGTCAAGTTACATCTTATTTGGTTTTATAATTATAACACAAGTAAAAATATGTGCTTAAATGATCAAAACTTAAGTCAGGTGCAACTACCCCAGACAAAAATCCCGCTGATAAAAGGATAAATGCGCTGCCGAAATATTTTAAATGGTCAGGTAGGCCTTGTTTAAACTCACTGAAATTGAATGATATTAAAGATGCATTTTCTTTTCTTTTATATGTATAATGCCCTTCTATCACTCTGTACAACATAAATACAGGAAAAAGCTATGTCTCTGACCTTTGTTAAACTCTGCTGTACTAAGACAAACAGTTCCGTGCATTAGTTGAGGATGTTGTTCACCCTGTACATGCATTGAATACAGATATACTACACAGTCACAGAATACGGATTTTGCTTTATTTACATCATTTGCTCTGTCGTAAACGGATGATCTTAATTCATGTATCTGTTGTTTTATGATAACTACAATGTTCAATGATTAACAAAAAACAGATTTAATCTTTATTTGTTAATTTAATCACTATTATTTTTCTTTATTTTTAAATGTTTTATCCCGTTCACCTGTTCATCTACGAAAATGTTCATTTTTTTGGTACACAACTACATCCAATCTACACTCAATATTAACTTTTATAGAATGTGAAAGTTGTTTTGAAGAAAAAGACAACAAAAAATGGTAAAGGTCAGCAAGAGAAATAATTCTTATTGATACAAAAAGATAAAAGATCAATCAAATAAGTTTTAGGATGTATATCTTAATTGTATATGTAACTCTTTTGCTTTCTATATATCGCAAATATTTTGATTTTCGTATTCCTCATATCTGCAAATCAACAACAAATATTTTCTTCCTTCGGCCTCGGGCAACAGTTTCCCAGGTCTCCCCCACTATATACGTCTTAGGTATGACGCGGCGCCGCGATCGAGAATCGAACCCGGGCCTCCCGATCACGAAGCGAACGAGGATAGGTTGATGAATAAAATGTCAAGCAATCTTATCATTGATGCACTTTTATTTAATTTAATGCAGTCATATTGTGAACATTCCAGTTAGAATCATTAGGAGAGTGGGGATGACCTCAAGGGGGTTCAAAACCTTTATACCATTAAATTTACATAATATAATAACACAAAAAGCAAAATTATGCATAGTCAATAGAAAAAGTTTCCTGCTATCTATGAGTCACATGACCATTTGTCATTACTGTTTACAGGGACAGGGAGTGGATTGGGAGATCCCCCTCCCCAGAATTTGCAGGACTATAATATATACTGAAGCAAATAAAAAAGACTTTGGATGCCCTCCACCCTAGACACCACCATAACTTCTTCTTTTATTTCCTACTCAGGAAATTCTGGTCTGGAAATCCCCCTACCTCCCAGAAAAAAAATTCTGTATCTTGTTACTGAATGTAACGTCGATAACGGGCGATAACTCTTCAGAATGTGAAATTCGTCTTATTGCAGCATCGGAAGACCTTTGATCCTTTGAACTTTAACCTAACCAGTTGCATTTCAGACTATTTTACCCAAATCTATACCAAAACTTGTACTTACCGACTGCCATAGGTCCCGGCAACTTGAAATATAATCCAATTAAAACACAAAATAATTCCTACTGACATACATGCAATGATGTGTACACAGCACTAGTACTGCACGTGCAGTGAGCTATCTAAAAATGATAATGGTAAAACTAGTACTTAAGTTGGGTACGTGACGCAAGCCCAATGTGATGCAGGTCTTCAGATACATTTATATAGTATAGTATATAGTATAAGAACAAATTTAAAATTATTATTTACAAAAGATGTTTTATCTTAACTTTGCCATCTAGGCCTATTTCCAAAAACAAGAAAAATAGGGTGTGTTTGTGTGTGTGTGTGTGTGGGTGTGTGTGTGTGTGTGTTGATGGGAGAGGGGTGGGGGTTGACTAAATTGATTGGGTATATGGCAGCTTTCAAGGTGTTTCTGCCTAATCAAATATAAAAAAGTTTGTACATTTTGAAAAAATCATCAAAAACGCTTTACACTAATTTGAATAATATCATTTGTTGTTGATCTATATGAGAAAATAGATTTAAAAAGTTCCAATTATGGGCCAAAAATATATATCCCCCCCTTTATCAAACCTAATTTACATCATTAATTAAATTTTGTTGTTTAATTTCAGACTTGTAATGATTACGAATATGAAATACCTATAAGATCGAGGCCCATGGGTCACATGGTCACTTGAGAATATTATGCTCAATTTGATGAATACATGGAGGCTCTATTATGTAAATTATTGAATTATATTGACTTTTTCCTTGGTAATGACCAATTTAAAAGAGTGTGCATTTAGAGGCAAACACCTTAGTGCGGGTATTACTGTCTCATGACAGCATCTAGTATATCTTTGAAATCACTTTTCATCTAATTTTAAATTGAATTCCATGAAAATATTTCATTTTCTTCATAATTTTATTAGAGCCGTAAAGTATGTAAAAAATAAAAATCAAATTAAATAATTATGATTTTATAATAGATCCAGCACTAAAAGTTTAGTTTATTGTCATAAACTAGATTTCAACCTTAAGCAGAGGAATCATTAATACGTTAAGGAAACGTTTCTTCTGTTATGAAAGACAAGTGTAACACAAATCTGTACAAACGTACGGTAAATACATGGCATATACATATCACGATTATGATACGAGAACTGATTAACTCTATGTAATATCATGTTTCCAATAAGTTTTAATTTAATTATATATTATATTGTTTGATCTGCTCCTATTTTGTATTGTTTTATGGACTTTGATATTGAATACTGTTAGTTATCTCCATATCCTTACCTACTTTAAAATAGACTGAGTTAATTCAATAATAATAATTAAATTATAAAATATATAAGTTATATATATATATATATATATATATATATATATAACTTATATATTTTATAATTTAATTATTATTATTGAATTAACTCAGTCTATTTTAAAGTAGGTAAGGATATGGAGATAACTAACAGTATTCAATATCAAAGTCCATAAAACAATACAAAATAGGAGCAGATCAAACAATATAATATATAATTAAATTAAAACTTATTGGAAACATGATATTACATAGAGTTAATCAGTTCTCGTATCATAATCGTGATATGTATATGCCATGTATTTACCGTACGTTTGTACAGATTTGTGTTACACTTGTCTTTCATAACAGAAGAAACGTTTCCTTAACGTATTAATGATTCCTCTGCTTAAGGTTGAAATCTAGTTTATGACAATAAACTAAACTTTTAGTGCTGGATCTATTATAAAATCATAATTATTTAATTTGATTTTTATTTTTTACATACTTTACGGCTCTAATAAAATTATGAAGAAAATGAAATATTTTCATGGAATTCAATTTAAAATTAGATGAAAAGTGATTTCAAAGATATACTAGATGCTGTCATGAGACAGTAATACCCGCACTAAGGTGTTTGCCTCTAAATGCACACTCTTTTAAATTGGTCATTACCAAGGAAAAAGTCAATATAATTCAATAATTTACATAATAGAGCCTCCATGTATTCATCAAATTGAGCATAATATTCTCAAGTGACCATGTGACCCATGGGCCTCGATCTTATAGGTATTTCATATTCGTAATCATTACAAGTCTGAAATTAAACAACAAAATTTAATTAATGATGTAAATTAGGTTTGATAAAGGGGGGGATATATATTTTTGGCCCATAATTGGAACTTTTTAAATCTATTTTCTCATATAGATCAACAACAAATGATATTATTCAAATTAGTGTAAAGCGTTTTTGATGATTTTTTCAAAATGTACAAACTTTTTTATATTTGATTAGGCAGAAACACCTTGAAAGCTGCCATATACCCAATCAATTTAGTCAACCCCCACCCCTCTCCCATCAACACACACACACACAAACACACCCTATTTTCCTGTTTTTGGAAATAGGCCTAGATGGCAAAGTTAAGATAAA
>PRKT01000327.1:261980-312109 GCA_003671525.1 Saccostrea glomerata
TATCTCGGGACAACATTTTGACTATTTACCTCTTTGTCATTAAATAAGTGTATACTGTAGCCATTGAAGTTTAGATCTTTGTGTTACTTTAAACGGAAGTTCAAATCTTTTATCAAAGTCTGCTTCACAAAGAAAAACATTGTTTTCTCTCCATTTTTTTGAGTAAACAGGTTCTTTTCTTTTCTACTTATGAATATATTATACATATTCTTACAATCTTTATCATGTTTATAAATAAACATAGATACATCAAGATAGAATTTGGAACATGTGGTCCAATAAACTTTAATTCTATCACAATTTATATTTTTCAGTCTATCTAACACTGCTCTTCTAAGACCTTTATAATCAACAAAATTTGTTTTCACTTTCAATTTAATTAAAGAGTCGAGATGTACCAACCTACCCTCAATGTTAGAGAGGTCAGCAAGAAAAGCAATGCCTTTATTAAATAGTTTTTCCAAATGAAAGATTCATCATTAATTCTTAGATTTTTTCATATATGTTCACAGAGCACAAGCATATCATTCTCTTGGTTTATCTTAGTTATGTTTACATACTGATATACCTGTCAGAAAAAGTCAGCTTTTTCGACAAAAGTGAGTAGTTTTTCAGCATGTTGATGAAACAAGAATATCAGCAGTTCTCATTTAAAGTCATCAATTCGTAAATTCTATGGTCGATACAATGACCTTGTCAGCAAATACAATTTATAGCATACCTTCATATGCAGGTGATGAAGGTATACTGCTGCATATGAAAGGGAAGTTGACGATTGAAAAGTTAAAGTCATCACGTTTATCATATAGCTTTGATTGTTAGATTACCATTAATGTCTCAATTAAGTATAATATCCAAGTATGAAACAGATGTGTCAGGCTCTGTGGTATCTTTTTTCTTAAGCTTACCAGGATGTATCGTATCGTCGTAGGCATGGAAATCACCATTGTTAATTGACAATACGTCGTCGATATATCTAAATGTCGAGTTGAAGGCCACAGAAAGTGTTTTCTTTTCACACATAAGATTTTGCACAAGTTCACCTTCATATGAATATAAAAATAGGTCCGCTTATAATGGAGTGCATTGGTACCCATGGGAATTCCAATAGATTGTTGGTATACCTGGTCTCCAAAAGCCACTTATATATTGTTAATCCGAAACTTAAGCATCTCTTTGATGTCAACTTCAGAGTACTTGTGTGTGCAATAAGAATATGTTTTAACAAAATAATTTTGCAAATAACCAATGATCAGGTATGTAAATTTACGAGTTTCATTTTTATTTAAAAAAACATCTGTCAATGATATCAAAAAGCCTGGACTTTAATTTATCGTGGGGAGTGGTTGTATATGAAGTTGAAAAGTCGTAAGTTTTTAAGCTGTTGACTTTTGTAAAATCTTATGATTTTAAATCGTCGAAAAGTTCTTTGGAATTTTAAGTATCCATATCTGATTCACACCACTTCTTGAATATATTGTTGCACAGAACTCCTGAATCAATAAACGGGATATATTATATTTTAGAGCATTGGTATTCTGTAAACAATTCTGAATAACTTAGAGTCTTTATTGATGTAAAACCGCTTTACGCAATATCATCTAATGTGCTTATATTGTTTTTGCCCAAGTACCTGAGAAGTGTGAATGTCGAATCTAAGCATTTGTTAATAACTCTAACCAGTCTCACGATGTAGGTATATCAAATATTAACAAGTCTAACATCAATTTATTTATTCTGTAATCTAAACTACGTATCATACATTAAATTTCCTTTGAATCTGTAGATTGCTGAATGAATTCAAATGAATAAAGTGAGTTACATGTAGCATACTGATCGCTATTCAGGATCGGACAAACATTTATGTAACAAAAAAATAATTAGATACTTCTTTCGTTCTTGATATTGATGAATCAATATATAGGATATTATACTATGATCAATAGTTACTAAAACCGCTAAAAAAACTGCTAGTATTAAATATTGTGCCATAAGATAAAATTCATATAAGAACAGTTGAAAAATTGTTCTTAAATGAATTTTATCTTACGGCACAATATTCAATACTAGCAGTTTATTTACTAGTATGTACAAATTTCTTTTATATGATATGCTAAAGATTGAATAGTGTTTGTTAGCTCCTTATCTTTCATGTATATACAATTTATGAAAATTCAAAATCAAAGAAAAGACAAGATGTGTTTGTGAAACACTGATGCCCCTGTATGGCAACATAGCGAAGGTTAAGCTTTCTCAAATACAGATCTGGGTCAAGGTCAGAAGATTAAAGTTGTTTGATTCTAAAGAAAGGCCTTGTCTCAAAGAATATGTATGGGAAGTATAAAAGCGATAGCCTTTACCGTTCAAAAGTTATGGGCAAGGTTAAAATTTGTAAAAAGTAGGTCAAACCCCAAGGTCAAGGTCAGAGGGTCAAGGTTCTTGATATCAAGTCAAAGGTCTTGTCACAAGGTATAAATTTGTGAAGTATGAATGCTCTAGTCTTAACCCTTCAAAAATTGTGGTAAATGTTGTATTTTTAAAGTAGGTTAAACTCCAAGGTCAAGGTCAAAGGGTCAAGGTTCTTGGTATCAAATGAAAGGTCTTCTCACAAGGATTGTATGTGTGAAGAATGAAAGCCAAGTACTTATTGTTCAAAAGTTATAGCCAGGGTTAAAGTTTTTTCATAGGTACAGAAATCTCAAAGGTCAAGGTCAAAGGGTCAAAGTTGTTGGTATCCAATGAAAAATCTTGCCACAAAGAATACATATGTCAAGATAAATGTCCTTGTATTTATTGTTCAAAAGATATGGCCAAAGCAAAAGTTCAAAATATTTCTGTTAAACTGGGTCAAACTCCAAGATCAAGGTCAAAAGGTCAAATTTGGTGGTACCCCAAAAAAGGTCTTGTCACAAGAAATACACATGTGAAATATGATTGCCTGAGCTCCACTAAATCAAAAGTTATGAGCAAGGTTAACGGGGGTCTTAAAAAAGTTCACTAAGCAAACATCAACAATTGACCAGCGAGCTGTTCTTGTGACATTTTTTCGTATGAATGTAATATTTGTTTTAATTTTCGGTATACAAAGATTGATTTTAGCATGATTATAAAATACATTTGCATACAATCTGAACATATTAGAGAAATAAAAGCGCATGCAAAATGAATGCATAAGGAGGATATGGAGATATCAAACAGTATTCAATATCAAAATAAGAATAATATAATCGAGCCAGTGTATGATATTTTTATCATCCCTTGTTTGAACAAACATAAACACACAACAATACATTTCTGATTTGCTCAAGAAAAGAACAGGACGTTTAAACTCTAGTTATCCAGGACTTCTCTGTTTGAAATCTGCAACGTATGACTAACCCTAACCCCGTCTAATAACCAGCTTTTGTTGCTAAATGTTATTTTAAAAGGTGGAGAGTTACTCCAATATTTATAATATTGTGGGGTATTAATAATTATATTAATTATCAATTATGTACTAGAGGCACAGTGTAAAATTCAAAATAAAATATCAATTCAAATCTGCCTATAAATTATGTAAAGTAGTTGCCATTTTACAGAATACTTTGTCGTTTCAAAGTTAACTGTGGCAGAAGACTTAAGCGAAGGGCTAATGTTCTCGGTCTACTTCTACCGAATTTGCTTAGGAACCACAAAATAAATTGATAAAAACACATCCCCAAGGAATCAGTAGTTTGATATACAAAACAATTAATTATTAATTATTTTATTTATTTATTAAACCTCAATATGTGTGACAAATTCAATGATGAAAAAAAAACTAATCACTAAAACGTAGTATAAAACACAAAATAGAATATTTTCAAAATACACGTAGATCTATGTGCATACAGTAAGACCACCCTCTTCCAAACTCTTCATACTTTAAATGAATTAATCAATATTATCCTAGAGATTGTAAAGTCAAAATACCAGCAATAACAACTTTTAAGTATTTAACCCTCTTCTAAAAATATGTTGTTTAATAAGGTATATTTTACATCTGCAGTGTTCATTAAAGGACAGAAGAAGTTCTGATAGGTCACACAAAACACGCTTTTATTAGAAATTACACTCCTGAAAACTGAAATATTTAAACACTCTTGAATTTAAAAAAGAGTTAGGAGTCCTAAACTATATTTTGGGTAATTTTTCAGCATAACAGGCACACATGATTAGTAAGGCTACTTTTACGATATTTTGACTCGCAGTGCCATTTCACATTCAGCGACCTGGTTATCTGTAGAACCAGAAAAAACATGAATTATTTGTCTCTCTTTTTCATTCGTGTATTCAGCAAGAACCTGGAAGAGAACTGATTATCTAATCCAAGCAATGGTCCGTCATTAGAGCGGATTAACAATTTAGCCTTAGAAAATGAATAACAGTTTATAGAGTTTCGTTTGATATTCAAAAGCATCTATTTATCTAACTGATGACGACCATCTAACTGTGACTCTAATATTTTAATTGTGGCCGAACTGTGTGCACTGCTTTTTCAATGTGATGATAGAGAATTTACCTGTAGAGGGGACTGCACATTAAACGGTAACTTGAGAACCCTGATTTTAGCTGGAGTAGATTTATTTTGTTAGCACTATACTTCTACATTTAGTATCCCAAAAACAAAAATAGTTACTAAGTAAAGAACTTAGATTTATATGTGGTAATTTTTGTAAACTATTAGATTGGTAATAGTGATCGTACTAATACATGCACTAAGATCATCAGTTAATGAACGAGCAAATGATGTAAATAAAGATCCGTATTACTTGTGTCGTATATCCGTATTTAGGTACATCTACAGTATAAAATATCCTTGTAATGTTAGAAAGTGTATTCCATTGTACTTCAGAGTTTGACAAAAGTCAGATATAGTATAACTGTTTGTAAGATGGATTGGACACTTTTGGCGTTGGTTTTCTGTGCGTTTTTATTTGATTATATGATTGATGCCTGTAGCCCTTGCACCTGTACACAGTCGACGGATTGCTCTGGACAATTCGCAGATTGCAGGCGAAAAAGATTAACAGACGTACCCTCCACCATCCCTGATGACACATGTCAATTGTAAGTATATTGTAATTAGGTATAAAATTTATTTCTAATTTGATGTAAATCATAAAAGAAGAATATAATGTCTCACCTGTAATTACGATTTACATTTAGGCAACATAAACTGTATTAATGAAACATGGTCTTGCATGAAAAAAAAAAGATATCAAATAAACCTCTAAAGTATTTTAAAAGTTCATATATCGGTGCACATGTCAACATTTTGTTTTAGTTCTTTGCCAATACTGTTTTGAACAAAAAGAACCACCATTTAATCATTTTTACCAATTGCTCTAAATACGATATGTATGTATACTCGAAAAAAGTATAGCTGTCATAACATCAAAGATAGCTTTCTACATATCTTCTACGCAAATATCAAATAATTCTCAAAAAGTTGGGTGGATACATATTTGATGTAATTGTCAAGATATAAAGAAGACCTTGTGGTCAAACTAGATAGCGTATGATTGATAGAGATTGATATTAAACATAACAATAAAAGTTTTACTTCAATAAAGTCAGCAGTCCATGCAAGTGAATGATTTGTCGAAAAATGACCATCAGATGCGTGAAAAACGCGTGCTTTCGATGTTTAAATATGGGAAGATTACATAAAAATATGGTAATTTTAGGTTCTTAACTTCTTGGCATATGCACAAATTCGAACTGGTGAAGTAATTATATTGCCAGGTATGGATATGTTTACAGCGTTTGACACGTTTTTAGACATTCATCAAGTGCATTGGAACATGCTCAACAAAGTCTATTGTCCGGGTGTTTGTTCCATAATGTTTGTGACCGATCGGCTGGGGATGCTCACGCCTCCATGGCATCTGATCCCACATCTGATGTTTCGGGGATCCGTGTTTGCTCTAGATCTGCTCTTGTTTTGTATTGTTTTATGGACTTTGAGATTGAGTACTGTTCGTTAACTCCATATCCTTCCAAGGAAGTTGATGAAACAAGAATTTCAGCCGTCTTGTTTAAAGTCATCATTTCGTAAGTTCTATGGTCGATACAATGGAGTCAAATCCTGACTGACGTTTTTTCATGCAAGTTGTTAGTCCATTATTTATACAATGAATTAACGACGGATGATTCCGTTATTTCCTGATCATGACAAGGATAACACTACGGATGTTAACGATCAGCAGGGAATGCTCACTCCTCAATGGCACCTGATCCCATCTCTGATTTTTCGGAGGTCCGTGTTTGCTCTGCTCTTGTTTTGTATTGTTTTATAGACTTTGAGATTGAATATTGTTCGCTATCTCCATATTCTTCCTTGACAAATAAGATCATATGTGGTTGGTTCAATCTCTGTCTCTGCGACGTACCCTTTTGATTTTTTTTATTCTTTGTTAACATAAAAAAAATTCAGGGGCAATCACTCATTAAAATATTTGATATGAATTGTCCCGACCCCGTTTTTACCACGTTAATTCAATAAATTTGCATTTTGAAAGTAAAGTTGCACAAAAACGGAATTTGAATCGAAAAATAATAAGAGAATAATAAGTATGGTTTCAGGAGGATAGAATTTTGAATGTTTTGAATTTCATATTATTATAAAGCTAATAAATAGTCTCTAATAAAATGCAACCAAAACTCTAGAGAATTTTAGCGTTAAATATTTTGACGTTTTATTGAAAACTGAGCTTGTATTACCTATATAAGTATGCCCGAAACATTCCGAATATGAGCGTTCAATATCAAATGCCCCGTTGTTAACAAAAAAAAGTCGTGTGGTCAAATTCTTAGAGCTAAATTAACGAAATGAAGTGACATTTACGTAAGATGTGTTTATTTTCACACAAAATGAAATTATGTATAAAAAATTTAGTGCGTATTAGACACATTAAAATCTAAGTAAGCAAATCATATTGCTCGATAAGGTCATCGGAATGATGCGATATTGAACGCTTACAGAACAGACGAAAATTAAAAAAAAATCATTAATTTAAGTTTTTATTGTTGGAATAATCATCAAAGATTATGTGGAAATGTTTCACAAGCTCGTGCATTTGAACAACCAAGTTGTACCAATATCCACCGATGTAAGTTAAATGACCCTATAATATTGAAGTAATTTATTATTTGCATCATTTGCAATTAAATTAGGTCAAGAAATTAAATATATACCAATCCAGGCATCTATTTTATTTGTTTGTATCATCTGCATCCTTAATTCAATATATTTGCAGTGTGAGGATAATAAACTTTCCTATGTGTTAATATGTATTTTTCTTAAAGAATAAACATACATTTATTTTGCATGGATAAAAAAAACCTGCTATTGACATTTACTTTTCAATGTTTTAGATACATTGCCTCGAACGAGTTTACTACGATAGAGAACGGAGCGTTTACTGGCTTGACGAACCTCGTGTACTTGTAAGAGTTTTCTTAATGTTTTAACCAACATGGTTATAATAATAATAAATTCTTTTATTTAGACAGGATAGCACAATTAGTACATATGACTAGTTTACATTGTGGTCCTGTATAAAACATATTTACAGACAGATAAAAAAAATAGTAGAAACTAGATTAACAAACAATATACACATAGCATATCATATAAAAGAAATTTGTACATACTAGTAAATAAACTGCTAGTATTGAATATTGTGCCGTAAGATAAAATTCATTTAAGAACAATTTTTCAACTGTTCTTATATGAATTTTATCTTATGGCACAATATTTAATACTAGCAGTTTTTTTAGCGGTTTTAGTAAAAAACTTGCTACTGACATTTACTTTTCAATGTTTTAGATACCTTGCCTCGAACGAGTTTACTACGATAGAGAACACAGCGTTTACTGGCTTGACGAACCTCGTGTATTTGTGAGAGCTTTCGTAATGTTTTAACCAATATGGTTATAATAATAATGAATTCTTTTATTCAGACAGGATAGCACAATTAGTACATATGACTAGTTTACATTGTGGTCCTGTATAAAACATATTTACAGACAGATAAAAAAAATAGTAGAAACTAGATTAAGAATCAATATACACACAGCATATTATATAAGACAAATTTGCACATAGTAGTAAATAAACTGCTAGTATTAAATATTGTGCCGTAAGACAAAATTCATTTAAGAACAATTTTTCAACTGTTCTTATATGAATTTTATCTTATGGCACAATATTTAATACTAGCAGTTTTTTAGCGGTTTTTGTAACTATTCATCATAGTATAATATCCTATAATTATATTGATTCATCAATATCAAGAACGATAGAAGTATCTAATGATTTTTTTGTTACATAAATGTTTGTCCGAACCTGAATAGCGATCAGTATGCTACATGTAACTCACTTTATTTATTTGAATTCATTCAGCAATCTACAGATTCAAAGGCTATGTAATGTATTATACGTAGTTTAGATTACCGAATACATAAATTGATGTTAGACTTGTTAATATTTGATGTACCTGCATCGTGAGACTGGTTAGAGTTATTAACAAATGCTTAGATTTGACAATCACACATCTCAATATATTTCAGGTACTTGGGCAAAAACAGTATAAGCACAATATATGATAATGCGTAAAGCGGTTTTACATCAATAAAGACTCTCTAAATTTGTTATTCAGAATTGTTTAAAGAATACCAATGCTCTAAAATATGCTATCCCGTTTATTGATTCATGAGTACTGTGCAACAATATATTCAAGAGGTGGTGTGAATCAGATAAGGATACCTAAAAGTTCCAAAGAACTTTTCGACAATTTAAAATCACAAAATTTTACAAAAATCAACAGCTTAAAAACTTATGACTTTTCGACTTTATATACAACCATTCCCCACGATAAATTAAAGTTCAGGCTTTTTAATATCATTGGCAGCTGTTTTTTTTATAAAAATTACCTGGTCATTGGTTATTTGCAAAATTATTTTGTTAAAACACATTCTTATTGCACACACAAGTTTCTGATTAACAATATCTATGTGGTTTTTGGAGACCAGGTATACTAACAATCTATTGGAATTTCCATGGGTACCAATTGCAGTCCATTATAAGCGGACCTATTTTTTATATCTATATGAAGAAGAATTTGAGCAAAATCTTATGTTTGAAAAGAAAACACTTGCTGTGGCATTCAACTCGACATTTAGATACATTGACGACGTATTGTCAATTATCAATGGTGATTTTCATGCCTACGACAATACGATATATCCTGGTGAGCTTGAGAAAAAGGATACCACAGAGCCTGACACATCTATTTTATACTTGAATATTATACTTGTTTAAGACATTAATGGTAATCTAACAACCAAGCTATATGATAAACGTGATGACTTTAACTTTTCTATCGTCAACTTCCCTTTCATATGCAGAAATATACCATCATCACCTGTATATGGTGTATATATATATGTATAAATCAAAATTAAATCCAAGATAAACAAACAAGTTTACGTTTAATTTTTTACACTAAGCGCTTTCGCCGTTACGGCTCTTCAGAGTGTAACAATGATAATAAAAACAATACAACTTCGTTGTTATGACGTCGTTATTATGACGTCACAAAGTACGATAACAGTATCACTACAATCAAGAACGGCACACTTACTGGCTTAACAAACTTAGAAACTCTGTAAGTTTTATTGCTAAGAGTTCTGTTGCATTGTAAAGACTAAAAAATATTATACGCAAAATGTTTATTGTGACCTCACACAGAAATAGTTATTCCTCATTAAACAAGAAAATAAAATGATGATCAAATTAAAGCTGCATTAGAATAAGTAACACAACCTATCAATGCATTAATAAAATGCAAGTTTAATCCCACATAGCGTGTTATAAACATATATTTCATTATTAAACAGAACATAAGCAACAGGTTTTAAATGGGCTATTCATACCAATATAAAACCGTTGTTTTGTGCGATTACTCATTAAATATCGAGATATTGTATTGGAAGGACATACACTCAATTATTTTTAGAATGTAAATAAAGAATATTTCTCTTAACTTGAAAAGTGCTGCTGATTTCTTTTAAATCAAGAGGATTACTTAATAAGGACATAAAATGCTTCATCAAGCATATTTCGACATCAGCCCAATTACATGGAATTTTAACTAATAAAATGCGAATTCTATTGAAAGCAGTAGCACTTTCCAGAAAGTTCTAAATTTGCAGAAACGATTAATATATATTTTCAAAATTTAACTAGGACATGCCCTTGCGATATTTCAACTGGTTAATGGCCTCGATTCCGTATACCTACTATGCATCTATCATGTGACTGTCCATCGATGGGGACCAACCTTACATTCAGTAAAAAGTGGGTTGTACAATGTTATTTCAATAAGTGCATAATAAATAACAAAGCAACTCTGTAAAGATAAATTCAGTTTTAAAAAGTTCCCTTTTTTCACGCCTATATTCTGCTGATTTTCCGTAGTACGCCTCCTTTTCGGATAATCAATCCCCCAAATTATAACATTCTGCTATTTGACTCAACAATATCAAGAAATAATTATTGTTTTCTTGGTTTGTTTTAATGTCGACACAAACCTGAATCATTTTGTTTATGTACAACATGATTCATACCATCACTGGTATTGAAATATAATGTTTATGTTTTTTTTTCCGGAATTTTCAGTGCCACAATTACTTATTGTTACTTTAAATTAGTAAATTGATCTTGTTTTTCTAAAAAAAAAATGCATTATGATGGAAACAAATATTCTTTTTATTTGGATTTGTTTACTGTGAAATGACATTAATTTTTGTGGTTCTCGAGGCATGGGTAGACCCACAAGTTCATGACATGAGCGGAATTACAAAGTTTTATATGCATTATTACCAACTATTTTTTAACCGCGAAATCAAATCCTCTAAAACATAAAAACCTCACAAGTAGCGACTGGCAGAGTAACATTGGTACAAACCATTAGGAATTAACTACATATTTCCTGTAAATTGTAAAGGTATTTTATGTTTCCCATTCGTCTCCACTGGAGGAGGCACTTGTCCATAACACTAGTAATGTTATGATCAAGTTTGTAACGTGCTTGTTCTCCTATAATTATCGTCAAATCTTAAGGTGGAATTCCACACCAACTTTTTATTTTATAGATATCTTAGTCATTCTTTTTAAACAAAGGTTTCAGCATTGAAAACCGATGTTAGCTCTTAATTATTTTATAGGAATTGTTTGGTATTTTTTTCAAAGAAAGAGAAAAAAAAATATTTATATCCAAATAAGTTGCTGGTAAGACTTTTTATTTTTTTTTCATAAAAAATTATTTATGAACATCTGGACAGGACACATTTTTAAGACATCGTCAATTTGATATATATGGACAAAACAAACAGCATACGAGCTCAAAAGTCCAATAAGAATTAATTAAAAAGCAGACCAAACAGGAACACCTATTTAAACATCAGAGGTGGGATCAGGTGCCATTGAGGAGTAAGCATCCCATGTTAACCAGACACAACCGACGTGTGCTCTAAGTCATGATCGGAATATAACTTAAAAATCTGTCTACAATTCAATGTAAATAATTCTTTAACAATCAGATTGAAAAACGTCAATGAGCATGTGAGTTGATGATAAATTATATTTCCTTGCAAGGTCATTTTGTCGATCATAGAACATACTTAATGGTTAACAAAAGATGCTAATTAAGAACAGATTTTATGTTCTTATTTTCTCAAAGTCTCTGTATAATTTCATATCTTGTATGTTGCTTTAGAATTTTATAATAAAAAATATTTTTTTCTGGAAGTTATTTAAACTTCAAATTTTTAGACGCGTTTGATTGACATGCACATCCTTGCACCTTCACAATTTTAACTCTATCTTTCACACAGAAAAAACGTACCGATTTTGTTCTGTATTAATGAAAAAATAGTAAAACTATAATCCAGAAAATTCAGAGTAGTGGGCAAAACAAATCAAACACATCAGGTTTGTCAGTCCGTGCTCAGTGGTGTGTGTAGAGGTAAACTATTAAACACACCCAGTTAAACATAAACATTAACAACAACAAAGCTCGTGTCTTGTTTGCCAAAATTGTATTCGTTTCATAGGTGTATACAATTTGTTAAACTCTGTGCACAACATTGAACACGGGCTAACATTACTAAGTTAATTTAATATATTACCATATATTCTCGCTTATAAGTCAATATCTCGGAGCTTGAATTTGTGTCCAAAACTCTGTGATTGACATATAGAGGAGTAATAAGAAGTTGGAAACATTCTAGACGGCAAGAGTAGTTTTCCAAAACGTTTCCGGTAAAAACGTTGACAATATCATAGACAGATTACATTATAATTTACGCCTTCTAAAATTATACAAAATACTTCAAACTTCCTGTAAATGTAGTACACTTACTTTGCACCATGCTAAAATTCTGACATTTATTTTCAACTGTTATTCTATACTGAGTGTAATTTGTCCATATCTGTAATTTCAACTTTACCGTGATGTTGCAAACACATAGACTTGGCACTATGTCAATTTTATTTTAATTTTTTGAATAAAATAGAACGTTGAGTATTTACGCATTTTATTCATATTAAACAATACATGCATCGGCATCAAAAGAAAGTTACTTGGATAAACAGTAATTACAAGAGCCAATAGGTCACATCGCTCACCTGAGTAACTTGGGTCAGTTGGGTGACGCAGTTCTTTATCCGATTTCCTCTCTTGCTTCAATTACCTATCGTACACCCCTACCCCCTTCCCTTTTATGATTTTGATATTTAGAATCAATACTACCCCAGGATGCTTTCACATAAGTTTCAGCTTTCCTGGCCAATTGGTTTTTGAGAAGAAGATTCTTAAAAGACTTTACCTATATATATATCTATGTAAAACTTGGATTCCCTATTGTGGCCCTGCCCTACCCCCACGGTCATGATTTTAACAAATTTAATATTTACACTACCCAAGGCTGCTTTCACATAAGTTACAACCTTCCTGTACCAGTGGTTCCGATTTTATTGTCATTTCTTGATGATCTCCCTTTGTGAGTTGGCCCTTCATTTTATCAATTTAAACTCCCTTTTACCAAAGGATGCTTTGGTAAAAAATTGCCCATTAGTTCTTGACAAGAAGTCGAAAATGTGAAAAGTTTACAGACGGACGGACGAACAACGAACAAAATGTGATCAGAAAAGCTAAATTGAGCCTTCGGCTCAGGTGAGCTAAAAAGAGAGAGTTCTCAATAGGTTCTCAATAGTCTAAAATATCTTAGATATCTTACAATTTACCTGAAACTATGTTCTCTAGTGCTGAATACATAGATTCTATGGATAAACTATCTGATGTACTTTCAACACATACACATGCACGTGTATTTGTACCCTGAAAGTTGCCACTGTTATTATTAATTTTTGCTGAAATTCAAAAATTCAATTTACCCCCCTGAAGTTATTTTATAGTTTCATAGCTTTTAAAGCCAGCAACGTCTAAGCATCCTCACCATATTTTAAAAGTGCATTGGATTAAAATTGTTTCATAATCATGATAATGTAGAATAAAACTTCTATATTATATATTATGATCCAGATATGATTGTTTATACATATGATTCTCATATGATCCACATATGATCTTGATATGAAAGGCAATGCATATGTGGCTAAAATGTCTACATACCTGATAATAAAATCAACGTTTTAAAATGCATTTTTGAACAGAAAAAGTACTTTTTAATCTTTAAATATGTCCTATTTATAATAAAACAACGCTTGTAATAATTATTTATTTTAAAAAAAAATCATATACGTTAATAATAAAACATGTCTTGTTTAATTATTACCGTAAATGATTTTTTTTAAATAAATAATTATTAGACATCGGGAGCAAGCCCCTGTGGCCATGTAAGTTATCTTTGTTCTCAGTGCCAGAGTTTATGCATGTTGATAAGAATGTTATATAGAAATGGCGATCGAGACAAAATTATGAGTTGAAATAGATTTTGCGTAATTGATATTGAAACAGCTTAAGAAGTTAGTTCAAAGATTTGATATAAGATGCAAAAAAGTGGTTTAATGAGATTTGACCATTAAGTCAACATTAAGCTCAGCTTAAAGGTGGCTTAATGGTAACTTAATGAAGTTTGAACAGTAAGCACATGTAAGTTGCAGCTTAATGATGGCTTAAAGGAATTAACTTGTCATCTTTTTTGAAGTATAATATTGATAAATAGTACATGATTGTGAACCTTTATTATTTATTATAATTTTATTGATTATCATGTACATGTATTATTACTTACTATTGTATCTTGACCTTTTATACAAGGAGAGAGTGAAAGTTTCATTAAATTTCCTTCAGTGGTATGAGAGAAGTTGCGGATAAGAGATGGGTACCCCAAAACATAACAGTCAGACCCCAAAACGTAACAGACGGACGGACGGACGTACAGCTAGACGGACGGACGCAGCTAGACGGACGGACATACCGATTACTATATATCCTTCTACTTTTCAAGCGGGGTTTAATTAAGGACAGATGATACAAAAAATAAATAGATGCCTGGATAATTATATTTTTTTTTACCTAATTTCATTGCAAATGATGCAAATAATGCGGTATAAACGGGGTTGGAATAATAAGTGCTTTATAAACTGTAAACAATAAAGTATGAGTGCGCCAAATATTATAGTTTGAAGGATAAATATCCCATAAATATTCTAAATTAGGAATTTACAGCAGTTTATCTTATCTTGTCAATCATAGAATGAATCAAAACATTGAATATTACAGTTAAAAGGATTGATATGTCATATCATATATATAAATGATTGATTTCCCTGAAATTTTTTATGTTAACAAAGAATTAAAAAAAAAAATGGTAAGTCGCAGAGACATTGAACCAACCATACATGATTTATTTGTCAAGGAAGGATATGGAGATAACGAAAAATATTCAGTCTCAAAGTCCATAAAACAATACAATTTAGGAGCAGAGCAAACACCGACCTCCAAATCATTAGAGTTTGGATCAGATGTCATGGAAGAGTGAGCATCCCCTGCTGACCAGTCATACCCATGCACTTCATGAATATAAAAAATCAACGTGTCAAACGCCGTAGACTTATCCATATCTGGCAATATAATTGCTGCAACAGTTCGAATATGTGCATATGCCAAGAGATTATGAACCTAAAATATTTTAATTGAAATATGTATTGCGAAAAGTAAATAATAAACAGCTTATGTTGCCTTAATGAAAATCGTTATGACAGGTGATATATTATATTCCACTTTTATGATTTACTTAAAATTAGAAATTAATTGTATACTTAATTAAAATGTACTTACAAATTACATGTGTCGCTGGGAAGTGTGGAAGGTAATTCTGTTAATCATTTTTGCCTGCAATCTGCGTATTGTCCAGAGCACTCCCTCGACCGTATACAGGTGCAAGGACTACAGGCTTCAATCATAAAATTAAATAAAAAAGCACAGAAAACCACCGCCCATAGTGTCCAATTCATCTTACAAACAGGTATGCTATGTCTACGACTTGTGTCAAACTCTGCAGTACTTAAGAACTCACTTTTTAACATTCCACAAGGATATTTTTATACTGTAGATGTACCTAAATACGGATATACTTCACAAGTAATACGGATCTTTCTTTATTTCCATCATTTGCTCTTTCATTAACGGATGATTTTAACACATGTAGTACTATGATCACTATAAACAATCTAATAATTTACAAATAAAAAACACCACATTTAAAACTAAGTTATTTATTTTGTAACGATTTTTGTTTTGGGGATACAGAGTGTATAAGAATAGTCTAACAAAATCTATCCTGGGGAAATAATTCCTTTATAAATTTCTATAAAACTCGTTCAATATTATTCATTATTAAAAAAAAATTCTCAATGCAGCTATACTATGCAAGGGAAATATCGGTATTTTGTTTTCATTTAACTGCTTTTGTATCATTCTAAACATAGCCCGTCTGAATAAGGCACCACCTCCATATATGTGTAGCGTCATCGAGCGGTAAACGGCTAATTTAATCCATTCATCAGTAAATGTGAAACATGAAAATATTCCAAAGTCATAAAATCTACTCATTGTCTGAAATGAAATGATTTGTTTGTTTTATATACAATTCATTAACTGAAAAAGTGGCCTTAAAACACATCACAATGATATAAAGACAATAATCCACTATCTTCTGAATGGTCTATATCCATGTAAATCCCTAACGAAACAACGACTGACTGGCTCAAAATTCCCCCCATATATATAACTGGTGGCCGATGCTCATAAGGATTATTGTCTTCAAAACAAATAAAAATGTTGCATAATGGTTGCATAATGGGAACTAACCACTCCTCGCGAGGAACATAGAGTAGCTTTGTCTAAAAATAGTTATATATACACAAAAATGACCATTAAATAATTAAGTAAACAACCATTTTTTTATCAAACTTAAGAACTGGGTACGCTATGTATAATGAGGCGGCACTGTCTCTAAATATGATTGAAGATTTTTTACAAACCTGCCCACAATGCGTCCTTTCAAAATCATTCTATTTTTTGGACTATCTCATACCCTTTTTTTCCGCCAGATGTTTGGAAAAATGGTGCATTTTCTTCAATAATCACAGGACGAAAGACCACCTTTAAGCACTTGCTTAATGGTAGCTTAACAGTGACTTAAATGTAGCTTAAAGAAGTTTATTCCTTATACTTTAAATATATTTTATTGAGTAATTCAATAAGGATTGGGCAACATGCAAGGCCTATGTACACTCTCTCCTTGTATAAAAGGTCAAGATACAATAGTAAGTAATAATACATGTACATGATAATCAATAAAATTATAATAAATAATAAAGGTTCACAATCAATTAAGCAAAATTGAGCTGTGTTTCCTCTAGGTCAAATGATAATTTTAAAATCAAACTCAGATTTTGTTTTTACTATTTAATACATGCAATTGCATAAATCCGGAAGCACACATATAATATGTATATATAGTCAAATGGGTATTTATTTTTATGTTTATTGTAGAAATTAGGAGCTAGGTGTGCTTCTCCAGAGCTGAAAACTTCTTGGCATGAAGAGAATAAGAAGCAAAAAAAAAACAAAACAGTTTTAAATATTGATTACATCTTCATAGTACTAAAAATGATTTTAAAGATAATACTATCTATGAAATTAGAAAGCTGGAGTTGCGTTCTGATGAATGTGAGAATGCCTTCAAAGAACAGGACACCAAAAGTGCCATTCTCAAATCAAAGCACTCTAAAAGGCAGAGCATAATAAGAAATAGGACAAATAAAGAATCTAAAAGAGTCAAACCTATGGATGTATTAATTGAACAGAGATGGGCTATTAGAGATGAAATATCTGAGTTGCTACTGTTTTGCATAAATTCAATGTTAGATAAGAAAAATATACCTAGTGTTGTATTTTTGACAGTGAAAGTTTTTTCTTATGCTTGGTAACAGATTAAAACTGTTATGTATTTTATTGTTTAAACATTTATGGGTCTGCAATCACATACATTTTAATCTTGATTTATATATCACATATATGTACAAGTCTAACTTAAATAATAAGTGCATGGACATTATTGTGGAAAAAATAAGACAATCATGATCAAGGGTAGTCTGAAAGAGCTTTGCTGGCAGTAAGTTGCAGATCTTGATACCCAAGTAAGAGAAAGGTGGCGTCTCTGACCGATCATTTTGCTGTTGCTTGTGGGCGAGTGAGGGTTCTCTGTCAGTGGCTTAGTGAGTCATAGATGTAAAAAATAGAATAGGCAAGTGAGGTAGAGACATTTCTGAGTAAAAAAGGGGTGTATTGTGATTTTGATAAATATTACAATTGATATTGCAAGAGTAAATAAATGAGAATTGCAAGAGTAAAATATTAATTTGTTTCCTTCCATTTAAAGTAAGAGAGTTTATGAATTATGAGTTATGGAATTGTAATTAAGGCTTAAAAAATTCTTAAATATACTTTTACATATGTTTGTACAGGACTTTTATATGCGCATGTTTCAGAGCTCATTTTTGATATTTTAAAGCAAAGTTGAAAATATCACTATTGAAATGTTTTGCATTCCAATGTAACGTTGATTTAATGAGGATATGTTATATTACAATCATCAAGCAATAAACCTAGCAGTTGGAACAGAAATGAGTTACATGTATTGTAAACAAATTTAAGCTGCTATTGTTTTGTGTAATTATGATACTTTTTCCTTGATTTGAATTGACATATCCAAATGATATAAAAGTTTTTTTTGGGTCTTGTATTTTTCACAGTCAACATTAAGTATTTTTCAAGTTGAACTTGGATAATTAGTGCATGGACATCTATTGTTGAAATACTTGGGAAACAATATAAGGGTGGTCTAAAAGAGCTTTGCTGGCAGTAAGTTGCAGATCTTGATACCCAAGCAAGAGAAAGGTGGTGTCTCTGACCGATCCTTTTGCTGTTGCTTGTGGGCGAGTGAGGCTTCTCTGTTAGTGGCTTAGTGTGTCTTATTAGAATGTACATGTAAAAAGAACGGACAACTTTTATTGGCAACTTTTATTCTTTTTATGCAAAGTATGATATAATTTATTGTGGGAAATTGAAAAGCCATTTACAACTCATGCAGCAGTTTTAATAGGGGCAGTTTCAGTCAGATTTTGCAGTCTTTTGGAGTCCAGAATGACTTTATTTTTTACCTGTTGTGTTTTGATTTATTGCGGATTTGAATTTTACATACAATACTATTCTTATATTATTTATAATTACTTCAGTATATTACTTACTACTAGTATGTAGAAATGTACTCCATTATAATTGAGCTACAATCATGATTGTAATTTTTTTAATTCTGACTTTTAGGCTTAAATTTGAAATATTTTGTACTTTGTTAGAACTCATTGTTTGTACACTATTGAGATAACATCTAATAAAATTGAATGAGAAATGGATTTGTGTAAGATTGTAAAATACTTGCCAAAAAACCCACAATTGTAAACCATACAAATTATTGATGGAATAAATGTAAAATAAAAATATTATGCAATAATATAATTATGTTAAATTTCATCAAATACAACCTTAAATCTTAATTATATGGGAAGGTTTAATCCGTACATTTTCATCACATATACAAGAGATTTAATATTAGTTGATGAAAGAATAAAATTTGTACGTATTAGTAAGTTTACAATTCTCCGTATATAACTTTATTTTTGGAAGTATTATAAAGTAAAGTGTGGATTTAACAAAAAATAATGAGGTAAAGATCTACGTTAAATGTTATTAAACGAACAAATTTAATGTGAACGTAAAACTTAATTTCATGGCCATGTTTAATTATAATTATACGTTTTTTATATTAGAGGTATATTAATTGTTTATGGCAGACTAAAATCCGAAAGTATTAGTAAGTTTACAATTTTCCAAACTTTATTAAATTTGTTGTTTTAATTTTTCATTAAACTCGTATTAAATGCTAATTATTTTCTAACATTTACGATCCCACAATATGTTATAATATGCATTTAAACATTAAATTATCGCAGCATTTAAATCACATTTAAGGTAAAATTAAACCCGACTTTTCATGCAGTGGAAATTTTGAAAGAACTATGCGGTATATTGCAAATATTTGCCCCCACAAGTCATATTTTGAAAACTTCCTGAAATGTGCTGAATTCAATAAATTGTATGAGAAATATAAATTAACAGAAAATATTATAGTGTCAAAGAAGTGTATTCACAATTTTTGTTTTTATGACGTCACAAACTAGTCCGATTTTCTATCCTTTTTCAGAAAGAGGAACTGAAATTTTGAAATTTAAGAAGACTGGCTAGGTGTGAACCTTTAAATTTCAAAAAAAAAAAATCAAAGAAATTAAACTGATCGCAATTAGAATTAAATAACGCAATAATGTTTGATTAGATCACAAAAATACTTTATTTCTCTGTTTAAATATGCTTTAAAAATTGTGTGAACTTAACAACGGAATTCTTTTTTTTCTGAATGTGGTCTCGCCGATATATGGCTGAAATATTGCCGATTCAGCGTAAAACATTAATCAATCAATCAATCTGAATGTGGTCACAATCAAATTAACAAAATAAAGATTTATGTATTCGCAGCGACTAAAACCAAAGATATTCTGAATTGTTTTTGTTCTTTTGATATCATATTACAAAATAATATTGAATATACTTGCCTATAAGTCGGTATTCTTGGAGTTGATATTTTGTCCTAAAATCTATGATTGACTTAAAAGTTACAAATTTTCTGGACGACAAAATATAGTTTTTACAAAAGTTTCTGGTGAATTTCGATCGCTGACAAAAGTTTGGACATACTACATAAATTCAAACTTTGTTTTCTAAGATTAGGCACTCATGGCAGTACACTAGATTCTCGGATTTACAAAATATGTAATAGATTATTCCAATATTGCATACTCTTCATACGAAAGTGTCCTCTACAATGACGTAAGAGGAAAAAATCATTGACCCAGGGCACAGGCGTCTGAAGTTTTTATCTTCAAAAAAATCCCTACCTCAACTAAAAAACATGTTTTATTCTAGCTGCAGATCTGTAGCTATCCGGAAAATATATATTGATAGACCGGATAGCTACAGTGCCACCCATTGAAAAAAACTGTATATTTATTGCGCACAAAATAGTGCGCTCGGTTTTCGATTTATTTCTCCATGTTCCTAAAACTGAAATCTCATAATATTACTAACCGTGTGTTCCTAACATATTCTTTGACTCTTTCCACAACAAAACATTCGTAATGATTATTTTTAATAGTCCTCCTGACCCTGATAGTGTAATCATCGAACATTTCGATTATATAAACTGCCATTTTGGTTTCAAAGATAATTCGGTCCAATATGCTTCGTTCAGATGTCAACTACGAATGTAATTGATAAAGGAAACAGAAACTTTTTAAAATCTTCCCTCTTTTGCGATTGAGGTAAGAATGAGGAAGAAATAATCAAGAACCGAGCGCACTTTTTTGTGCGCAATAAGTGTACAGTTTTTTTTTTTCAATGGGTGGCACTGTAGCTATCCGGTCTATCAATATATATTTTTCCGGATATCTACAGATCTGCAGCTAGTTTTATTCTTAAGTTGAGGGTGGGATTTTTTTCATCGGGATTTTTTTTTCTTGTGCCCATGGGGATAAGTTATATTATAAACATTTTTCCAATTAAAAATCCAACTGGGTTTTCAGCCGAGGTCGTATCCATGGTACCTGATTAACTCAAGATTGATCTGCATGATAATTTACTGCATGACGCCATATTAAAAAATCCTGTTCTAAACGTGGACTTTATCAATTCATATTTATGAGCATATGGCATGTTTACCAAATTGAAAAACACCAATAAAGGGCACATGAAGGATATGATAACGAACAGCATCCAACATCAAAGTCCACAAAACAATACATTATAGAAGCAGAGCTAATACGGACATCCGAAACATCAGAGGTGAGACAGGAGTAGCCTTACAAATTAAAGCTTTATAAAAAGAAAAATTATAATATTAAGTGTATGGTGCTATTTTAGTCACTTATCATATTTTGTTCCCTAAAAATTCAAGTTTTTTTCAATCACACTGCATCTGGACATAAAAATGCATAGTTTTTAAGACACAATTAATTTGAAAGATATGGAAAAAAAACGAACAATATTCAAACTCAAACTCCATTATCAATACGAATAAGAAGCAGAGCAAACAGGGACCTGTAACACATCACAGGTGGGATAAGGTGTCATGGAGGAGTAGGCATCCAATGCTGACCAGTCACAACCACTGTGTGCTCCATGTCATGATCCCGGAAAAAACGGGAAGAATATTGTCTACATTGCCTTATGTCAATAATGCTCTGACAATCAGTAGAAAAACGGCAATTAGCATTTGATCTAATCATAGATTATATTTCCTGAGAAGGGCATCGTTCCGATCATAGAAGTTACGAAATGATACTCAAAACGAGATTGCTGATATTTTCGTTTCATCTACTTGTTTGTCAATAAAGTACTTTGTTTCAAAATTGTTCATACGCAGAGTTTTCTTTTGATACATTGCCTTATGTCAATAATGTTCTGACAATCAGTAAGAAAAACGGCAATTAGCATTTGATCTAATCATAGATTACATTTCCTGAAAAGGTCATCTTTCCGATCATAGAATTTACGAAATGATACTCAAAACGAGACTGCTGATATTTTCGTTCCATCTACTTGTTTGTCAATAAAGTACTCTGTTTTCAAAATTATTCATACGCAGAGTTTTCTTTTGGGCATCGAATCAACTGCTGAGAGATGTAAACCCCATATGCAAGTAAGAAAGCTGTATTGCAACATAAATAAGGGGAACTGACGATGGAAAACTTAAAATCCTCATGTTAACATACAGCTTTGATTTAAAGCTATGAAATCTGATTTCACGGGATTTAAATCGCCAAATAAAACCTGCTAAACAAGCTTAAAAGTATTGAAACATTTTGGGCTTAAGCATATTGGTAATATAGAATCAGATAAAAACATATGGAATTCAAATACGGACAACAATTGTGACATTTCCTTCCCCCTTTAAAGAAAAATTACATTCATGTATTTTTTTTCTAAACACAGTTAATGTACAAGATGTTTTTTTACTTTTCAAACACAAGATAAAACAAGATAAAATTTTTCATTCATCAACTTTATTTACATACAGTTACTGACTGATCCCCACTGTCTGTTTAAATAATCTGCTCCTACATTATCCTTCCCTCTGATCGCCCTGATGAAGTGACAATGCCCATCTCATTAGTCTGGAGTTCACCAACTTAGTCTTATTCAAATATACCAGCGGATGGTGATCTGTCTCTAAAATAAACTCTTTGCCATAGAGATACCTGTGAAACTTTTGCACTGACCAAATGATACCCAAACATTCCTTTCTATCGTCGAGTAGTGTTCTTCACTTGGTTTTAGTTTGCGGCTGGCATAGGCAGCAGGGAGTTTGAATTCAACTTTTTCCTGTAAAAGTACTGCTCCTATATCTGTCAGATGCGTCAGTCAGTACAATGAAAACCTTGGAAAGATCTGGTAATTTCAAAATCGGAGATTTAATAATAGATTCTTTTAGATTTTGAAATGCTAATTCCTGAGCTTCTGTCCACTGAGTTTTACTAGGAGAGACCTTCCTTGTGAGGTTTGTTAATGGAAGAGCTATATGGGCAAAATTCGGGATAAACTTTCTGTAAAATTTACCAGTCCTAGAAAAGATCGCAATTGTTTTTTCGTCGTAGGATGGTTCGCCTGTTGTATAGCCGACACTTTATCTGGATGAGGATGTACTTTGCCATAGCTTATGATATGGCCCAAACACTCCAATATCCGATAAGCCAAAGAGCATTTCATTGGTCTGGCGGTAAGATTCGCTGAACGGAGACGCTCTTAAACCCGAGAAAGCACAGAGATATGTTGATCAAAAGTATGAGTAATTATCAAAATATCATCAATGAAATTATCAACATTAGTAACGTTGTTGAGCACCTCTCGCATGAGTCGACGAAAAGCAGCCGGAGCTGTGACCAGCCCGAACGGCATTTTTGGTGAACTGGAAAAGACCTTGGGCGGTTTGAAAAGCTGTCATTGGACGGGCAGAATCAGACGATGGCACTTGCCAGTACCCCTTTGAGAAATCTAACCGTGAGAAGTATTCATGACCTGATAATTTCGCAAACATTGCGTCAACATCAGGCATAGGCTCCGCATCAAACACAGTAATGCGATTCAGAGCTCTAAAATCGACGCAAAACCGATATGTGTTGTCCTTCTTTGCAACAAGGACAATTGGGGATGAATATGGGCTTTCCGAATATTCTATTACCCCAATTTCTAATATTTTACGTACCTCATCTTTCACTTTTTCCATCATAGCAAAAGGGATTTGTCTCGGACTTACTCTCGCAGGTTTATCCGTTGTTGTTCTGATTTCATGTTCAAGCACATGCGTGTGGCCTGGTACATCTGTTAAAACATCACTATTCCTGTGTAAAAGATCCATAAGAGTTTTTCTCTCTTCTCTGTTGAGATCGGAATTCATATCTACATCTTTGTAGGATTCTCGAGACTGTACTTGTACGAACTTTCCTTCTTCATCATATTCACCAACTGATTCATCAAACTGAATCTGTTCTGAATCTACAACTGACATAACACATGGAATAACTGGTTCACAACGTTCTACATATCTTTTTAACATGTTTGCGTGATAGGTCTTTACTTTTCCCTTCGCATCTAACTTATAGTCTACTTTACCTATCTTTTTCACAATTTTATAAGGGCCTTGTCATTGCATAACGAGCTTATTACTATCAGAAGGCAACAAAACTAAAACTTTCTTACCTGGTTTCATATTTCGTACTCTAGCCTTCTTGTCAAAGTACACTTTGTGTCTTTGTGACGCTCTCTTCAGATTCTCCTGTGCCAACTCCGAAGTTGACTCCAATCGCTCGCGGAGATCTAAAAGCTACTGGTAGGTAGACTTTACCTGTTGATCTGGAATTTCTTTAGTCCACAGTTCTTTCAGGATCGTCATGGGTCCTCTCACTGTACGACCATATAACAACTCAAAAGGAGCAAAACCCAAACTTTCCTGGGGTACCTCACGATAGGCAAAAATCACAGTGGGAAGATATTTGTCCAAGTCTCTTGGTCTATCAATACACATACGTTAAAGCATTTGCTTAAGTGTACCGTTAAACCGTTCAACTAATCCGTTGCACATAGGGTGATACGGAGTAGTTGTTAACTGTTTCAACGAAACGAGTCTACTCACCTCTTTCATGAGTCCGGAAGTAGATTGACTTCCCATATCTGTTAATATTTCCTCTGGAATACCTGTATAGGAGAACATCTCAAGTAAGGCCTCAGCAAACCGCTTTGTGTCTATTCCTGGAAGCGCCTTCGCTTGTGGGAATCTTGTGGGGTAATCGACTAAAGTCAAAATAAAAATATTACCTTTTTCCGTTGGAGGATGCAATGGACCTACAATGTCTACAGCAACTCTCTTAAAAGGCACGTCTATTAAAGGCATTCTACCTAAAGGAACTTTACCGTACCCTGAGACACCGTTCTTTGACATGTATCACAGGACCTACAAAATTGTTTTATTTCTGACTGCATTCCTGGCCAAAAAAAAAACTAATCGCTAAATGGCTGGACATGATGGATTCATGGGCTAATTTCATAACAATATAACGAAACTTTGCTTGGACGATAAGTTGAGAATAAGTCTTAACACCGTCTTTTTCTGCTGACACATATTCCCTGTACAGAAGACCATTCTTTTCAAACCACTTGACTTTACCATCACGTGACCTTTGACCTTCCTGTGCATATCTGCGTGCTGTTTCAAGTGACGGATCTGACTACTGTTCTTGCATTATGTCATCTGGGTTGATTTCATCTTTGACAATATCTGGCACTTTAAGTGGTTTATACTTTTCTGTTTTTCTTTTACATGTTGTCTTGTTTCTACTGCTGTATTAGTGTTGGGTTTCCATTCTGGATCCGGATCATGAGGTTTTCTCGCATTCTCTACTTCAACTATAATTAGATCAAGGACAGGCTTTTCCATACACCAACATTCATACTCACCTGAGACATAAGGAGAATCAATGACAACCTTTGCCACGGGGACCACTATTCTCGTGTTGTCTGCCAAAACACACGTTCCTTGTCTACCTGTAAAGTTTTCCTCTTTTACTAGACTCTTGCGCACTACAATGTTTCGACAGCCTGAATCTCTCAGTAAGGTAACTGGATGACCGTCAACGTAACCAGCTGAAAGAGGCATTGCTTTCGCTGTAGAATGACATGCCGATGTTAAAACGGTTGTATGGTCACTTACCTGACTATAAATTGACGGGTTTTGACTGTAAATCAGCCCTGTGCAGTTACTTGGATCAGCATTACTTGCTTGATCTTTCCCACGTACGTCCTTGCACACTGCTGCACTTGAGTTTTTACTTTTAAATCTGCATTGGGGTGCATTGTGACCATATTTGTTACATTAAATCATTTTCTTTCATTGTTTTGAACAAACCTTGGCTTCTGTTGCTGATGGGTTTTTCGGGTACTTTACTTACCTCTGGTTTGTTCACTGTCTTTGAACACAAATTGATAAATCTAGTATTTCTAGCTTCCCAAAACTGATCAGCTTACATACTTATCTGATCCACTGTCTTTGGAACATTCTGCTTCAGAAATATAGCTAATTCAAAATTACATACATGTAACATTTGAACTCTAAACATAAGATCGAAAAGAGCCTCAAATGAACAAGTAATTTTTCGACATTTCTTCCCACCGAGTCAAGTGAGCAGGAAGTCTAACAATGAACTGAGAAAATGTGTCCCCACCTTCAGGTCTACAAGAACGAAATTTCTTTTTAAAACCATCCTCTGTCATTTCGTACCTACGTAGTAAAGCTGCTTTAAGTTCACCGTAGTCACTTACGTTTGACGTGGACATAAGAGCATATACACCTAATAAACATATATACACTCAATAAACCTTTGATAATCGTTTAAAGTTATTTATGACCTTGTCAGCAAATACAGTTTATCGGTGAGTCAAATGCTGACTGAAGATTTTTATACTTTTTGTTAGTCCAATATTTATACACTGAATTGACGACGGAATGTTCCGTAGTTAATGCGTAGTTAATTCGAGCATTTGATGGTTTGTTGAACTGTTTCTCGTTTAGTCGCTCCATTGGAGGTTATGGTACTTCCCATTAGTCTCCACTGAATGGGTTTTTGTCAATATCTTGTGTAAGTTATCGACATGTTTGTGGCAAGTGTGTCTCTCGTTATTCTTGCCAATTCCTATATAGTCGTACTTTTATTTTTTCGTTATGTATATTAATATCCTTATAGTGAATACATCAACTCTTTACAACTTACTGAACTGTTATGCAACATACACTTCATGTTCACGTCATAGAAAAAGAAATTTACCATTTCCCCGCAAGCACCTTATAGCGTGGTACACGTTTCTCTTAAATTTAGCGTAAATAATAATAATACGTAGAACTTTAAAGATTAAAGGAACTTTTTAAAGTGCGTGAAAACGCGTGATTGCGGGGAAACGGTATATGCGTGATTTTGCGTTAGAAATAATAAATGGTATATGCGTTAAAATGCGTGACTGCGAGGAAGGGGGTTAAAACATGGGTTTCTGTATTTTTAAAAATATATTTCATTAATTTGTTTGGCATTTTAATAAATCTCTATTAACGATAAACAGTTTGTAGTTATATTTGCCAAAAAAAAAATAACAAAAACGAACCAAAAAAAAAAAACATGGAAAAGTAGACTCATGGATAGAGAAAATAAAATATACAGAAAAGTATATACAATGAACAACCTACAGATTCAAAAGAAAATGAGGGATGCGCAAATGAGGTTGACGAATATATACATAATAATTTTAAATGTATTTTTGATTGCATTATGAGGCTAGTAAGAATTATTAATGTAATAAGTATTTTTCATAATATAATTTCTAATAGGAACGAGGCATAGTTACATATACGAGGGGGTATCAAAATCTTCGTGGACTAGAGCCATAAAATTGAAACCGCTTTAGGTACATCAATGAATTTTGAAATATCTAGTTAGCATCATCTTTTCTTTCTATAGAATAAACCACAAATCATAAATTTTATTTTTTAATAAATTAGTAATGTTTTTGTAAGCAATGGTATGTCCAGGCGGCGCAACCCCGAAAACGAAGTTTTTTAGACCTAAGTGTAACTGAGAAAAAACTATTTTGATAAGAACATTTGACATCCAAAAATCCTGTTAATTCAGGTATTTGTTGGGATACCATTGTTCCATAAAATATGGAATTTTTACCTCATTTTGGAAGTTCTATGATATTTTATAGCACATTTTACATGGAGTATCCAAACAAATATTGCTTGAAAATGACGGCAAAAAGGGGGAGATGTATCCTTTTCCAACATTCTATGAAGTTTTGCCCCTGAAAAAAATTGTTATAGACCTAGGAAATGTTTAAACTGGCTATGGAGAAATGATATGCATCCAGAGTACTTTTTTTTAATGCCAAATCAAGGTGTGAAAAATCAATCACGTCAAAAATGACGTTGATCATGTGCTGTATATAGATATTGAACTCCAAAAAGCGAAATGCTGGCAGCAATAAGCGAGGATCTTTCCCACTTTATAAATTCATTTGCAATATTATATGCATTAAAAGCCGCTTTTCATAACATTTTTAAATCATGAAAACAAGACGGATTGCATCCTAACTCAGCTCCAGGTAATCTCATCAAAATAAGTGTGTGAGGAAAAAGAAGCAGACATAGAAAAACAATGACGTTAACGGACGTCATACAACTAAACGGTGACGACGCCGGGTGATGATATAATGCCGTTTTTATCTTATGATAATTTGGGAAATTATGAACGTATCAAGCTAAAATTTAAAACATTTCTTTATTTTTTGTTGTTTTATGTTCCATAAAAATTTTGTAAGCTCAGACTACAAAGTACTAATTTTATAGCATCAGTCCACGAACTTTTTGATAACCCCTCGTACTTGTACTTGACTTTCACTCCTAACAATATCTTTCAGGCAACTATACAGAAACAGAATATCCACAATACAGGACAATGCATTCAGCGGTTTGTCAAAATTAAAATACATATAAGTTGATCAGTATCAATTCCCAACCATCAAAATCCCAAACATTCATTTATTCAATGATTTAACAAGATAAGAGGGAATTTAAGCTCATTATCTTAATTGTTTTCTGGAATATCAGTCTTCCATACTATATGCCTTGTCTTCATTATATATTGATGTTTTTTGGTATATAAAGTGTAAACTTTCCCATTTATTTAACTTGAAAGTGGTGTTTTTACGTCCTTTCTTCATTAATTCATTCATCATAAACGCTTCGCATTTAAAAAAGGGTACACTCCTCCCATCATGTTTTACATTTACCGATTAAATTCCATGTATTGGCATTGCGAATCTAGACGAACATATACCCGTAATAGTTGAAACTTATCTGTATATTCTTTCTTACAAAAATGAACTTTCAAGGAAAAATTGATATATAATTATTTGCTTGAAAAAAAACTTGCTCTTGACATTTCTTTTTCTTTTTCTTTCCAGATATATGTACGAAAACAATATACCTACAATCAAGAACCGCACACTCACTGGTTTGATGAACTTAGAGACTATGTAAGTTTTATTGCTTAGAGTTCTGCAGCAATGTAAAGACTAAAAAATATTATACGCGAAATGTTTATTGTGACCTCACACAGAAATAGTTATTCTTCATTAAACAAGAAAATAAAATGATGATGAAGTTAAAGCTGCATTAGAATAAATAACACAACTTATCAATGCATTAATAAAATGCTAATTTAATCCCACATAGCGGGTTATAAACATATTTTTCATTATTAAAAATAACATAAGTTACAGGTTTTGGATGGGCTATTCATACCAATATAAAACCGTTGTTTTATGAGATTACTCATTAATTATCGAGATATAGTATTGGAAGGACATACACTCAAATGTCTTAACCATTTTTAGAATGTAAATGAAGAATATTTTCCTTAACTTGAAAAGTGCTGCTTTCTTTTCAATCAAGAGGGCTACTTAATTAGGACATAAAATGCTTCGTCAAGCATATTTCGACAGGAGCCCAATTACATGAAATTCTAACTAATAAAATGCGAATTCTATTGAAAGCAGTAGCACTTTCTAGAAAGTTCGAAATATGCAGAAACGATTAATACATATTTTTTTTTCAAATTTAACTAGGATATGCCCTTGCGATATTTAAACTGGTTAATGGCCTAGTTTCAGTACACCTACTATGTATCTATCATGTGACTGTCCATCGATGTGGACCAATCTTACATTCATTAAAATATGGGTTGCACAATGTTATTTCAATAAGTGCATAATAAATAATAAAGCAACTATGTAAAGATAAATTCAGTTTTAAAAAGTTCCCGTTTTTCACGTCTATATTCCGCTGATTATCCGTAGTAAGCCCCCTTTTCGTAGAATTTATCCCCTACATTATAATATCCTGCTGTTTGAATCAACAATATCAAGGAAATTAGCATTGTTTTCTTGGTTTGTTTTAATGTCGACACAAACTTGAATCATTTTGTTTATGTACAACATAAAATGATTCATTCCATAACTGTTATTGTTATACCTTTAAAAATTTGTTCCTATACAAATCTATACAGAAAAAAAGTCTAACATTTTTAATATTTTGCTGAGCGGGCATAAAAACTCGATGTTGGACCGCTGAGTGAGATGTTGGACCGCTCGGAGAGATGTTGGACCGCTTACGTCACAGAATGGGCGGAGCTTAATCTCATTTTCATTCTTTGGTTTTAAAAGTGACAGATCTAATGTTACATTACGTAATATAGTACAAAATATATGTATTTCAAAAAATATAAAATAAAATGAAAGGTATAACAAAACATTTATTGACAGAGTTCTCGGGCAAAATGCGTTTTGCCTAACGGCCTCAGGCAGACAGTTTGGTTCTTGGGTCCGACAAAACGCATGTTGCCCTCGAACTCAGTCAATAAATGTATATTGTTATCTTTTGTTTATAGATATCTTTTTATTTCCGGAATTTTCAGTGCCGCAATTAATTCTTGTTACTTTAGACTTGTTTTTCTCTAGAAATGCATTCTGATGGAAACAATTTTTTTTTTCATTTGGATTTGTTTACTGTGAAATCACATTAGTTTTCGTGGTTTTCGAGGCATGGGTAGACACACAAGTTCATTACATGAGCGGAATGTAAAAGTTTTATATACATTATTACCAAATATATTCTAACCACGAAATCAAATCCTCTCAAACCAATTTTTCCCTTAAACCTCGAAAATTTGACTCCTCGAAAATATGTGATTTTACAGTATAAATTTGAATTAATTACATCTTCCCATCGTTTATTGAACGTTTAATGTTGTCTAATGACAATTAAATTGCCGTTTTAATTTTTTTATTCTTTGTTACGTCAAAAAAAATTCAGGAGTACCGTTTTAAATTTTTTTATTCTTTGTTACGTCTAAAAATTTCAGGAGCAATTACACATTTAAATATTTGATATGACATATCAATCCTCTTGACTGTAATATTCAATGTTTTGATTCATTCTATGATTGACAAGATAAGAGAGACTGCTGTAAGTTCGTAATTTAAAATATTTATGGGTATTTATTCTCCAAACTATAATATTCCGCGCACTCATTCTTTATTGTTTACATTTTATAAAGCGTTATTTGTCCCAACCCCGTTCATACCGCGTTAATTCAATTTATCTGCATTTTGAAAGTAAAGTTGCGGAAAAATGGAATTTGAATTAAAAAATACTTGTCTATTAAATAATAAGGATGGTTTCAAGAGGATAGAATTTTGAACATAACAGAAGGTTTATAATTTCTTTATATTGAAGTAATTTATTATTTGCATCATTTGCACTGGAATTAGGTAGAAAATATTTACTTATCCAGGCATCTATTTTTTTTTCCTTTGTATCATCTTTCTTTACTTCAATATATTTGCATTAAGAGGATAATAAACTTTCCCATGTGTTAATCTGTATTTTTTTTAACAGTGTGTTAGTACATTCATATTAGTTAAAACATGATATGATCTTTAAAGCTGAACACGACTCGTAATAGATCGTAATACATCATTTTCGATAGCATTATCTACGATACATCAATACTAGGGTATACTCGTCGCATTCCTCACACCTGGCTGCTTTATTGTCACGAGTATCGGCGTGGAATGGCGACCCATGTTCGTGCTGGTTATCTTTCATTATCTTTGCTTATATTTTATCGCAGTTACGTTTATTTGTTTTGTTTGTATACTACACTGACCTATAAAACTATAATTGTAATTTCATTTGGTATCTTACTTTCCTGCATTAGACGAAATATCACGTTATTTTTCTCGCTACCAAGTCCAGAATAGCACACGTCCGTCTACACCAGTGTCGACTGAATACACTGAACAGTGACTTAGTCCTGCCCTATTTATAGGGGTCTGCAGAGTAGCGAGACTAGGGAACAAAAAATGGCGGACACATTCCTTTTACGAATCGTGTTCAGCTTTAAATAGCATTACATGTATGCCATATCTTGTGGCTTTGTGACTTTTCATCTCTTGCTGTGATGATAATACAATGACACTTATGTAAACAATACTTAGTGATATTCATATGTACGTGGATAAAAAAAGATCCTGTTTACAAACAAGTTGGTGAAACAAGAATATCATGCGGTCTCGTTTAAAGTCATCGTTTCGTGGAGGTTTGGTCTTTATTTCTCTTCGTTATATTAAAATGTTTCATTTAGACGATCGTGTTTCATCTCCTCTTACGACACACTCCTATTTTTGGCTTGTTGCTATTAATTCAGTATAATTCATGTACTTCTATTTTTACGGAGTCAAATTAAGAAGTACATTAATACACACACACTTAGTTTACTATTAACTATTAATTGCTTGTATTAGTAACAAATGCAAACGAGATCTTCTTCACATTTACTTTCAAATGAGCATGAAAATGTGGATTTCACTTGTTTAGATTGCAAATCCCTTTATTCTGCACAAATCACTTATTTCTTTCATAACTAATAAGCCCGATCTCTTAATGACGTTTTCCCTGATGATATATTTTCAGATGTTAAATATAAGAATATATTAAAATTTGCTCTTTTTTAAATGTAATACACTCAATTGTGAAAAGTTATTATTTGCAAAAATGTGCTTAAAAATAAAATAATATTGCAGTTCTCTTCAACTTTTAGAAAGTTTAATTATACAATTAAATACATTGACCAAATTATTTTTTTAAAAGATATAAGTCAGCAATTATAATTACATTAAACTTCATTCTTTTTCCCAGAGAATTTATTAAAACCTTATATGTGTTCCTTTTGCATAACAATTTATATACTAGTATATACGCATATAGTACGTGTAGTATAGCTTTAAATATGATAATGAGAAAAACGAATTCCACTTATAGCAGACACAGTGGTTTGAATGAAATTGAAGCCCAGATGTTCATAGTGTAAGAAAAAAAGAGAATACAAATATATCAAAATGACTGTCTGAGGCAACATCGTTGAAGACGTGGTACTGTGTTATATTTTTTAGACTAGATAGAAATATATCTGTACTTAGCCTCTTGTAATTTATCAATATGTTACAATGATACATGTATATGAAAAAAAAAAAGAATAGAAATTTATCGCAACAGTCCAATCAAGCAACACAAGGCTTGTCTTTATGGAAGATTGTATTTGCTGGAAATGACATTATACCAGCTGTGGAGTATGCGAGATGTTGACCTTGGACAAGACTTCTGATGGTCTTTTTTTCTAAATTGTTATTGTATAGCTTGTCTCGTTTTGGAAATTGTTTGCACGTGAAGTATGTGCATGCATATCGATCTAGTCGGCTTGGGACATGGTCTTTATATGTGGGTGATAATGGTACATTGTGAAATAGATAGGAGAGGTTGACGATGGAAGAGTTGATGTTGTTACTTTGTTGTTGTTGAGTTTTGTTGGTGACATACCCATGACGACTCTCTAAATATAAATGTTTTTTTTTTTACTATTTTGTGCTGTCTTTGTTTCGAGTTCATGGGGTATATAGGATAGGGTATATAGGGTAATATAAATACAAAAATATGTCTGCTCATAACAGGGTATGATAAGAACACGTGGAAATTCTGAAAAAAACTTTTAGTAGACTTGATCCCAAGTACTATCGGTGCATATATACAGCTGTAGTTGACAATTTTCAGGAAATATGTAGTTAATTCCTAATGCTGTGTACCAATATTTCTCTGTTAGTGGCTACTTGTGAGGTTTTTATGTTTCCCATTCATCTCCACTGGAGGAGGCACTTGTCCATAATACTAGTAATGTTATGAACAAGTTTGTGAGGTGCTTTTTCTCCTATAATTATCGTCAAATCTTAAGGTGGAATGCCACACCAACTTTTTCATTTTATAGGTCTTTGAGTCACTCTTTTTAAACAAAGGTTTCAGCATTGAAAGGCCGATATTAGCGCTTAATTATTTTATAGGAATGTTTTGGTATTTTTTCAAAGAAAGTGAAAAAAGTATTTATATCAAAATAAGTTGCTGGTAAGACTTTTAAATTTTTTTCATAAAAAATCATTTATGACAATAAAACATTATTTGTAAATATTTTTTAAACCTATGGTTAAAAACAATATAAAACTAGGCACAACTGAGGACAACATGTTTGTCAATCATATCTTTAAAACAAATTGAAACAAAATTGAGAAATTTTAGAGAAATTAATTTTTTTTAAATACTTGGCCCTAACCCGATCAAAATTAAACTGATCTCGATCAAGATTAACACAAAATGAATAAATTGCTAATTTATTTCCTCTTCATGTATTTACAATGAAGATATCTATTTTATTGTCAAGTTCTATAATGTTTTAACCCATTTTACACCTAATCAGACTAGTGATTTGGGGAAAATGTTATTTATTTCCAATAATTGTACAATAATGGTTGGGATCGGTTTCATTTTGATCAGGATTGGCCAAAATAAAAAAAAAATAATTTCTTTAAAATTTGGCCATTTCGTTTCATATTCTTTTATAAATATGATTGATGAACATGTTCTCCCCAGTTGTGACTGGTTTAAAAAAGATTTTTACCAGAAGTTTGAAAAAAATATTCACAAATTTTGTGTTATATTTTCATAACTATTTTTTTACTTAAAAAAATATTTTTACGGCTTCTCTTTACATATTTTATTAGGTATTCATGTGATGCTTTCATTTACAGCAAAAATTTTACAACAAACCTTTTAATTTGGATGTAAGTATTTTTTTTTTTCATTTTTTTTTTAAAATACAAAAAATTCGTTAAAAGTAATTGGGAGCTAATGTCGGCCTTTCAATGCTGAAACCTTTGTTTAAAAAGGTTGACTCAAAGATCTATAAAACAAAATGTTAGTGTCGCATTCCTCCTTAAAGTCATAATTTGTATTTTTTCGTAATGTATCTGACCGTTCACAGTAGCTAATTAGTCGGTAGAGCTCTCGCTCCGTACTCGGTAGGTCGTGAGTTCGTATCTCGGCCGCGACTGACCCAGTCGATAAAATGGGTAGCAATTGTTCCTTCGCCACGTGCTCGGCACTTTGAAGTGAAAGTTGCGGGTCCTTCGGATGAGACCTTAAAAACCGAGGCCCCGTGTCAGCGGCAGGCGTTGGCACGATAAAGATCCCTCACTGCTCAATGGCCCTGAGTGCCGAGTAAAGGTCAAAATTTGAAGCCCTTCACCGGCATACGGTGACGTCTTCATATGAGTGAAAAATTCTCGAGAGGGACGTTAAACAATATACAATCAATCAATCAATCGTAATGTATCTGATTATCCTTTTAAAGGATACATTCAAACAAAGGTATCTGTATGTTTTTTCTCTGATTTGATTAATGTGTATGGTATTTTAATAAATTTCAAGGGAAAAGTAGACTCATGGATAGAGAAAATAAATTATATTGAGGAAAGGTGGAAATGATTGTATCAGGACCTTTATGATACGTGAAACCAACTTATCTGAAGTATTTGAAGAGTATATACAATGAACAATTTACGGATTCAACGGAAAGTCTGAGATGCGAAATTCAGATTGACGAATATGTATTAATAATAATATGAAATCTATCTGCTATTTCATTTTGAGTCTAGTAATAGTAATTAATGTTATCAAAGCTTTTCATTATTTAAATGTCTTCTAAGAACGATGTAAAATTACAAATACTTGCATTGACATTCATTCTTCAAAAAATATTTCAGGGTTTTATCATCCAACAGTATAACCACAATAGAAGATCATGCATTCAGTGATTTGAAAAGAATACGTCAAATGTAAGTTTGTTATTCTAAAATGTAAGAATAAGAATATAAATCCTCAAAACTATAATATCCGTGTTGTGATTCATTCAATTATTTGACAAAGAAGAAGGTATGGTTTCCTTACAAATTTTGCCCTGTGATTTTCTAAAAAAAAAACTGGTGTAAAAGTTGAAAACCAATGCCTTTTAAATTATTGAAATTCAATGCAGAAAAATCATACAAGTCATTCTTTTCACATGTGTTTTTAAATGCTAATTATGACGTCATAAACATGTATATTTTCCCGTATTTTCTTAAAAAGTTGCAGAAGACACCAATTTTAAATGGAATTTTCTTTCAGATAATATTGTCCACAGGCATCGCCCACAAAGATCTTGAGAAATGTGGTTTGTTATTGAATTTTGCACAAAATATCGAAAAATTAACGTGGGCGACGGCTGTGGACACTGTTTTCTAAAGGAAAATCACCCTTGAAATTTGCCATTTTGAGGCTTTTTCTGTTGAAAATAGAAAAATGCTTCACATTAATGACGTCATATTTACAGAATGGTAAACCTTCATGCCATATTCTTTCCTGATTTATCAGAGTCATTTATTTAACTAATATTTAAGCCAGTTTCAAAACTTTTTGATGTTATTACATTTTTAGGGCGCAATAATGCTAAAACAATACCTTCTTCTTAGACTAAATTAATCAAATTTGGGGGTGAATATCAATTCCCAAACTATAAACAATTCAGGCATTCATCTATTTAATGATTAGACAAGATTAGTGACACTTTAAGCTCATTATTCAAAATATATTTTTGGGATATCAATCTTTCACCCTACTATACCCTACGCCTTCATTCTTTATTGACGATTTATGGTATTTAAAGTGTTAACTTCCTTATTTATTAAACTTTAATAGAGTGTTCTTCACTTTTATTTTAAATTCCGATAATTTTCTTCCAGTCAACTGCAGAACAACAGAATAAATACAATAAAGGACAGCCTATTTAATGGTTTTGTAGTGGTCCTGGAGGAGCCGGGGACGAATTCCCCGGTAGCCTCCGATCACGTGTCCAGCAATGATGCGGACTATGACGTAACACCCTCTCTCTCTGATTGCTGATTGTCGACCCGTTCAGACGTGTTTACCAATCCTCTGTAAGTCACTGTTTTATTGTCACATATTATTGGCGACCACTAACGCAATAAACGTGCGGATTTTATATCATAGTATTTGCCTGTTTATTCCGCCATTACAGTCTTATTATGTAGATACAGGAAATACTACATCGGCGCTGCGAGCAGGGTTTTATTGTCTGGGCAGCGGGGTGCCGGCCTAATCACGTGTTGTAAGTGCCGTCGCCATCTTGAATTTTTGTGACTTTGCATTTTATTATGTAAGTTTATAGGCTTTAACCTTATAAGAGTCTTTGTGTTTTTAGTCTATTGTTTATTATACTCTTAGCGGATTAGCCGCGAGAGATTTGTATGTATCTTTAATAAAGTTTAGTGTACTTTTGTGTGATCTGAGGACCGGTGTTATGGACCGAGAGGTTAGCTCATTCGGTCTTGGTAGGGGGGCTTTGAGACCCGAGGGGGGTTGGTACGCTCGTGCAGTGGGGGGAGACCGGAGTGGTCTATTAGGTGCCCGTTAGAGTGCAGCCCAGGGAAAGTCCCACCTACTAAGAGTGTGAAGTTTGTCCCGGGTGTTGCTAGTACACCTGTGCCCCAGGGGGGGGAGTGCCCCGGATAATGTCACTCAGTATGGGGAGGGGGACATGTCACTCACACAGGGAGCTATTTCGGAGGGTCCAGGGGAAACACCCGGATGGTCCGCTTTCTATTCCCTTATCCAGGAGCGTCAACAGATATTAGAGGGAGCGGTTGACCGGATGCAGGGGGAAATGGGTCAGATCCACGGTGACCTTGACACTGTTAATAAGAGGGTGGACACCCTAGGTCGGGATATAGGCATAGTGAATGATTGAATGGATGTTTTAGGTCAAGATGTGGGAGCCCTGAGGGGGGACATAGGTGCCATGGAGACAAATATGTCGAAACAGGTAGGGTCTTTGGAGACAAATATGGGGGGCCAGTTGGGTAATATTACTCAGATGTTGGCTGGGTTAATGAAAACCAGTCAGCCCCAGTCACCCCCACCCACGCAGGATAATAGGGTCAGTCAGCCAGTAGTGACTAGTAGCCAGGGGAGTCCTTGGGTCCCTAGCGCACTACCCGGACATCAGATGCCTGTTAGTAACCCTGTAAGGGCCGCACATAGCGGGGGATATATGCCTGTCTCTGTAGGGGGACCTAGTGTACACATGACTCAAGGTCAGTCCCTATCCTCATATGGCAATGACATTTAGTCTCGGGGTTGCCGAGTACTATTACTTTGGGTTCATTCGCGTCAGGGGGGACCGAGTACCCAGTGCTTCCCAGCACGGGCCCACCGGTCCCGGGTCAGGTTGCATGGTGCACCCGAGCGGGTGCTTCCGCGACATTGCCCGTAGCGTCCGCGCATCCTAGTGTTGCTAACTCGAGTGGTCAGGGCGCTGGCCACTATGGTAGGTTGGTTGGGGAGTCAGTAGCATTAGGGGGTAGTCCGTCGTTTATGCCCAGTCAGGGGGGTCTGCATAATGCAGGACAGGGACATTCCCTGATGACCACCGCGTACCAGAGCCTATTGCCAAGCTTACTTCCCGCGGGTACCCGTAGCTGTATTAGTCGAAATATTCCGGCCGAGGTCAAAGGGGTGAGATATAACGGGGATGTAGAATGGGGTCCGTTTTACTCGAGGTTTTCTACCATTGCCAAGTACCATCAGTTGAGCGATCCGACTCTCTGTTTGCCCTCAGTCTTACGTTAGAGGGGGCAGCCCTTAAGTACTTTGACATCCTCAGGCGACGAGGCGCGCTGTTAAGTTTCCGTGAGGTCGTTCTCCGGATGGAAGAGCGATTCGGTAAGACTTCCCTTAGAGCCGCCTCACAGCTGGAATTTAATTCGATCTGCCAGCGAGCGGACGAAGCTATCGAGCAATGGGGGGACAGAGTGATGGACACTGCCCAGAAAGCGTTTGGTGGCGGTACTTCGCCAGAGATATTCCAGGAGCAGATCATCGTTCGTTTTGCTCTTGGATGTAATGACGGCGAGGCGGGGCAACAGTTGATCAATAATCCCCCGGGGACTCTCGAAGAGGCAATTAAGAGGGTTAAGACGTATCAACTTACCCGTACAGCTTTAGCCCGCCGGCCGAGGGCAGTCAGATCGCTTTCCAGAGACCGGAGTCAGTCGCCAAGTTCAGTCTTTTTTCGCGCCCGGTCAGACTCTGGGAGCCAAGACTTTTTGGTGGCACGCAGAGAGCGCTCGGAGTCAAGGGACCGCTCTAATCGTGCTAGCGGGGACCGTCCTTATCGTGCCAGCAGGGGCCGTTCCCCTGATCGTGCCAGCGAGGACCGTCCTCGCCGTGCCAGCAGAGACCGTTCTGATCGCCGCGCCAGTAGGGACCGCTCCGAGTCACCGGATTGGGATGCAGGTAAGAAACAATACTCCAGTGACTCGGAGGACCGCACCCGAAGATCAAGTCCCGAGCGAGGATCCTCGAAGGATCCGTCACCTGGTAGGGGCCGTTCTCGCGCGACGAAACCCATTATATGCTTTGAGTGTCAAGAGCCAGGACACTTGCTACGCGATTGCCCGATCCGCCAGCGACGGCGTAGATCGGGGTCCCCTAAGCCTTGCCTTAAGTCTGCAGGTAGCGAGGATGAGGACAGACATCGCGCATCAAAGCATGAGACTAAAGTTAAGTTCACTGAACCGAATGTCAAAGCGACTTATGTTATTCCATCTGTCAGGTCTGGTAGTCAAGTCATTGGTTCAGGGGCTTGGCGGATTCCGATACAGCTTGGAGGCCAACAGGTGCGAGCGACAATCGATACCGCAGCCGACATATCAATAATATCTAGTGAAGTTTATAAGTCTTTGAGGCCGCAGCCCGAAGTTTTAAGTGACACTAATGTTAGGTTGGCTGGCGAGGGAGCTGGTATGACCGCTCAGTACCTCGGTTGTCTTAACTTACGCATCGGGGATTATGACTTTGTACACCCGATCTATGTTGGTTCTCTACAGGATGAGATGCTCTTAGGAATAGATTTCCTGCGTAAGCATGGTGTGGAAATTTCATGTGAAGCCGGTACCTTAAGGGTCAAGGGCATTGACACGACATTTGCTATGATTGTTGATGAGTCAGTACCAGTACTCGATGCGGTTTCAGTCCGCAGGGTGCGGATTCCTCCGCACACTGCTCAGATCATCGAGAGTACCCTTAGTTCTGATATGCCAGAGTTTATGCTGGAGCCAGCCAGTATATTTCCGCCTGGTATAGTAGCTTCGCGGACATACAACACTGCAGGTAACAGAGCCAAGCTGTGTATCTTGAACATGACAGACCGAAGTCATATTGTTAAAACAGGTACTTAGGTGGGGAAAGCAATCCCCGCCGATCTAGTCAATGACACTAAGCCCACAGTGCGTCGTGTAAGCTTTGAGGGGGATAAGACTTATGATCATATTGCCCCACTCTTAGAGCAGTTAAATAAGACCGCGCCTGTGGAAGTCAGATCCGAGGCAGCGGAGCTAGTCAAAAAGTTTGCCGACGTCTTTGCCACTGATGACCTTGATCTCGGAAGTTTTTCCGAGATCGAACACCGAATAGACACCGGAAATGCGTCTCCTGTCAAGCAGCGGATGCGACGCACCCCCGCTGTTTTTCAAGGGGAGGAAGAGGGTCATCTCGATAAGATGTTGAAAGCCGGAGTCATCCAGCCATCTTCCTCAGACTGGGCGTCTGCCCCAGTGCTGGTCCGGAAGAAGTATGGCAGGGTCCGTTGGTGCGTGGACTACAGAGCCCTGAATAAGGTGACAGTTAAGGACACGTACCCTCTGCCACTCATCGAGGAGTGCATGGATACGCTAGCGGGAAACCGCTGGTTCTCCAAATTGGACGCTAATGCGGCTTACTGGCAGGTTAAGATAGCTCCGGAAGACCGGAAAAAGACTGCCTTTATCACAAAATACTAGAATGGGGTTTGGTTTGTGTAACGCCCCTGCCACCTTCGCCAGGGCCATAAATTTGGTGTTACACAGACTCAACTGGATGATAGCCTTAGCATTCCTAGATGATGTCTTAGTCCTAGGATCTACCGCACACGCTCACCTTGATAACCTAAGACAAGTGTTTGAGCGGTTCCGAGCATATGGCCTTAAATTCAAGCCTCGGTAATGAGAGCTGTTTAAGACTAAGGTTGAGTTCCTTGGTAGAACCGTGAGCGAGCACGGAGTTGAGATGGGGGACCAATACATTGAGTCAGTGCGTGACTGGCCAGTTCCACGTGATGTTAAGGGCGTAGAGCGCTTTCTTGGCTTCGCCAATTACCACCGTAGTTTCATCCCTCACTTCTCCATAATTGCGGCTCCGCTGTATGCGGTTACCGGAAAAAGTGGTTCCCGGTGGGGTGAAGAGCAGCAGAGTGCTTTTCAGGAACTCATACAATTAATGACCAATCCTCCAGTTCTAGCCATACCAAACAGTACAGGTCATTTCATCCTGGACACTGACGCCTCGGATTATGCCGTAGGCGGGGAATTAAGCCAAGTCCAGGATGGTAAAGAAAGAACCATTGGGTATGGGAGTGCTGTGCTATCCGCAGAACAGCGCAGATATTGTACAACTCGTAAAGAGCTATTGGCGGTAATTAAGTTTACCAGACAATTCCGCCATTACCTGCTGGGTCGTGAGTTCACAGTCAGGACAGATCACCATAGCCTGGTCTGGCTGATGAATTTCAAGCATCCGCAGAACCAGATTGCTCGATGGCTCGAGGAACTGATCCAGTACAACATGCGGATCGTACACCGCCCGGGAAAGAAGCATGTGAATGCTGACGCTCTGTCCCGGGACATACCTGATTCATGCCAGGGGTACTCGACGAGAATTAGGGTCGAAGACTTGCCCTGCGGCGGATGCCGTTATTGCCGCCGAGCCCACGAGCGCTGGCATGACTTTAACACTGAAATAGACGATGTAATTCCTTTGTCCCAACTCTTTGACGAGACGCCTGTGCCAGCGGAGAGTCCGTCCGCTGAGGGGGGGTAGTTGTGGTTCATTAGATCCCACCCTTCGTCAGGCCATTGTTTCCAGTCCTTGGGAAGACACTCCCTCGACTGTAAGTGCGTCTGCACTACCCAGTTTTCAGATTAATGTCAGTGGGGTGTCGAGTTTAGATCCCAAGATTGAGACAGTTAGTCCTCAAGTCTGTCAGGTAACAGGTGACACTGCGGGAATTTCCTTATCTTCATACAGTCCCGGAGACCTAGCTCAGAAACAGAAACATGACAAAGCTATAGTATACCTGAGACGGTACTTAGAGTCTGGGGACCTACCTACCGAAAATGATTTAATTATCTGTAGTCCGGAAGAGAAGTGTTATCTTCTGGAAAGAGACTGTTTTTATCTCGACGAGACAGGGGTAGTTTGGCGAGAACCAGATGACTCGGATGCGCCCCGTCGGCTCCTAGTGCCGCGGAGTCTCAGATCCGAGATTATGCACTTATGTTATGACATACCGTCCTCTGGTCACCAGGGGATCAAGAGAACTAAAGAACGCCTTAAACAACAGTTCTACTGGTGGCGGATGACAAAAGACATTAAATTATATGTCAAGACCTGCGACGTATGTGCCAGAAATAAGCGGGGTTCGTTGCCAAACAGATCAAAACTCAAGAGCTACCAAGCGGGAAGCCCGATGGAGAGGGTACATTTAGACTTTCTCGGGCCGCTTCCCCGAACTGATAGCGGTAACGAATACATACTCATGATGGTAGATAACTTTACCAAGTGGGTAGAGTGTATTCCGCTTCCGTCTCAGACAGCGGAAGTTTCCGCTCGTTCCGCTATCAATGACTTCTTTTCTCGATTTGGCTATCCTTACGAAATCTTTACGGATCAGGGCCGTAACTTCGAGAGCGAGCTTTTCTGTAAGATTTGTGCCATGTTAGGGATCGATAAAGCCAGGACCACACCCTACCGTCCGTCAGGGAATGGCCAGGTAGAGCGCTATAACCGCACTCTAATGGACGCGGTTCGTTGCTACGTAGATGGCCAGCCCAAGTCATGGGATAAGTACTTAGGCCCATTGGCTGGAGCGTTGCGGTCCGCGGTAAACCGCCATACTGGATACACTCCAAATCGTCTCATGCTGGGTAGAGAAGTAAATATACCAGCAACCTTGATGTTCGCCCCACCGCCTTCCATGTCTTTTCAAAATGGGGAGGAGGGTGAGGTAGACAAGTATGTACGTGATCTAGAAGAAAATGTTCAGAGCGCGCACGACATTGCCCGCGGAAAACTAAAAGTCGCGCAAAAGGCAATGAAAAGGTCGCATGACATTAAGGTCCGTACCAGTAAGTTCAAGGTCGGAGACTTGGTCTACTGGCGCCGCAACGCGGGAAAAAAGGTAGAGTCAGTATGGAGGGGTCCTGGGATAATAACCGAAGCCAAATCGGACACAATATTTGTGGTTAAATCTCGGCGCGAGGTCAAGGTCATGCACCATGACAAGCTTAAAAAGTGCAAGTCCAGGCAACTCCCTAAATGGTTAGTAAACTACAAAAATAAGTTGCCCGGACAGTCAGTAGCCCGAGATGGGGATAGTTCCCTTGTTCATGACGTGGTTACACCGATGGGGTCCGCAGACTCAGGATTAAGCCCTGAGAGCCCGGGGAGTGGGGGTCACTCAAAAGTTAGCCCCAAACCAGCGGAGTCATTAGGTCCATATATGGGTACTCGGAAACGGGTTAGGGAAAGATTAGACCAATCTAGACAACCCCAATCGCCCAAGAGACCTAGAGCCACTAGGGGGACTAAAACCAAGAAATATTGTGTTTGCTTACAGTCTTATCCCAAGGGGATGATGGTGCAGTGCGACGACTGTCGGGACTGGTTCCACCCAGGGTGCGTAGGTATAAGTGAGGACTATGCCAAGTCGATACCTCAATATATCTGCCCCGAATGTAGTCCCGTCGGAGTCGACACTGGTTAGTTAGAGTAGTTAGGTTTCCGCAATGATGCGGAAGCGTGTGCAAGTTTTAGTAGGTTAACATCAGGTTTAGGTACACTTGTACATGAATTAGTTAGTAGTTAGACATAGGTTTGATAAACTTACATGTCTTTGTAGGTTCATAAGTGATGTCTAAGGAAGTTGATGAGTTTGTCTTCGAGGGCGGAAGCTCCGCCGAGGAAGAGATGCGGGAACGCAGCGACGCGGACTCAGAAGTGCCCGCACCGGCGAGTGATGCTGAGGCGCCGGAGGAGAACCTCGGAGCGCCTAGGGGCCGAGGAATCATCACAGGGATTCCCGATGTGCCGCCTCCATTGCCACCAGCTGGGCGCGGAGGGCCTATCCGACCAGAGCCCTCTTGGTCGGAGATTGTTGAGCTGAGCCTTGGGAGTCAGGAGCCTGCGAATGCGCAGGAACCCAGCGCACCCCGACCCCTGGGAGTTGGGCGTGCGGGGTTGACCAGTTATGCCAGGTTAAGGTTATTACCCGCAGGTGCGGAGGGGGCGGGAGCCCGCCGTATCAGAGCCAGAGGTACCCGCAGGTGTGCGGTCCACGCTTGCGGAATGAAGTTTTCGGGGGCAACCCCGATATTGGCTCACATTTGGGAATACCACACTAGGGGGGTGGATGACCCCCAGGTGTTCATGGATTTTCTCCTGCAGTAAGCTGGTTTGCTCAGGGTGTCCCCTGAGGGTACCAGCGACTTTGGGATGCTGGGTCATCTCCGCCAGTGGGCGGTCCGGCGAATTGGAAAAGTCGAGTGGGGGTTTTCCGGTAGTGTGAGAGACCTGATGATCCGTTTCTCTGCTCATCTGGGTATTGTGCCGCCCCTAGAGTCGGAGATCCGCAGGGTACGGATGGGGGAGTTACCCCACGTTGCTATGCTCATACACCCCCGGGTGATAGCTATTATGTTAAACGGTGCCGACATTATGGGAACTTGGAACTGTATGGAACGATCCCGCTCTAATATAGTGGAGTTTTGGGAAGACGAGCTCTTGCCGGAGGCCATGGTCAGCAGCGAGGTGGTCCTTGTGCCGGACAGTCTCCCAAGCTCCAGGGAGAGCTTGGTGACCACGCCTGTGGTAGCGGAGAGCCCGCAACCACCAGTTGTTGTTGTGGTTCCGCCGGAGGAAGGCGCCAGCGGCGGAGCGCCGCGGCCTTCTTGGTCAGAGGACCCCCAGGTCCCTCTGATACAGGTTGTTGACTGTTTGTGGTTCCCCCGGAGGATCACGGGTGGTGAGGGACAGTCGGTGGGGGAGTTGTTGCGCGCAGACCACCGCCCCGTCGATGTACGAGTGGAGCTGGTGGGTGGTTGCGTAGCATATTGTTTCCGAGAGGAGCCCCCTCTCGGACTTAGGCAATCTGCAGTGGGTGGTAGCTCAGGGGATTTCCCCTGGGTCTGCAGACTTTGTTCTGCAGTCCGATGTAGCCCGCGTTGTTGGAATGTGTAGAAGTAGGAACTTTGTGATAGGGGAGATTGGACTGGATTATTCCGGTCCAGCCACTCAGAGATGCCAGAGATTTGTGCTGGCGGAGTTCTTCCGCCAGGCCACGTTCAGTACCGGGATGATATTGGTTGTGAGGGGGACAGCGGACGAGCCTTTGGGCCGCGTCCCTACCCAAGATTGCCTTACCCTTATGGACGGGATGTTTGTTCCCATCCTAGTACCCATCTTTGTCCGTGGTTTCACTGGTGGACCAGAGCAGGTGAAGCTCTGGGTGGAGTCTGGCAGGCCCGTATTCTTTGGAATCGGAGGTCAGATCGCGGATATGTCCGCGACCCAGTTGTCGGGAGTCAGAGCTATTCTTACCGACCGACTGCTAGTCGAGTCGGATAGTCCTGAGTTTCCTTGTGGAGTTGAAGCGCCGATGGGCCCCGGGCACATCGGAGAAGTGTACCGCAGAGTCGCCGCAGCGAGGGGACAGGACGTCGCCTTGCTAGCGGGCCTGGTTTTTAGGAACTTCAGGGTGTTCTTTGGGCCTCAGTTGAGGGGGTCGTTATAAATCGAATTACGTTGTAGCCGGGGAGTGATGCCCGGATGTACTTACCTGAGTTTGCCTGCATCGGGAGCAGATAGTCCTGATGGCCGGAACCAGCCGCACTATAGATGTCGCCTTTGATGTACTAAGCAGAGCCTATCCAGATGTATCAACGTTGGACCACTTGGTGGATGTTAACAACGATGGACTTCGCGGTGTTCCGAGACGACGCGGATGATGAGTGACTGTGCGATAGGAACTGTTAAATCTGTGATTTTTATTATTATAGAGACATTAATGTTTAAAGTTTTATTATTGTGTGAATGCATGTGTATGTATGTAAGATAGGCCCTGCTAGGTGTTAATTATTACTATTGTTTGTATATCTTAGCTACCCCATTGTATATATATATACTATACGGGCTGGGACGCCCTCTTACAAAATGGGGAGGAGTGTAGTGGTCCTGGAGGAGCCGGGGACGAATTCCCCGGTAGCCTCCGATCACGTGTCCAGCAATGATGCGATCTATGACGTAACACCCTCTCTCTCTGACGCTGATTGTCGACCCGTTCAGACGTGTTTACCAATCCTCTGTAAGTCACTGTTTTATTGTCACATATTATTGGTGACCACTAACGCAATAAACGTGCGGATTTTATATCATAGTATTTGCCTGTTTATTCCGCCATCACAGTCTTATTATGTAGATACAGGAAATACTATAATTTGATGAACTTAGAGACCTTGTAAGTTTTTCTTCTAAGAATACGTAACCATACATATTTTTTGGAGTCTTGATCCATGTTAACATTGTGTGTTTTGAATTCGAATCGCAATGTGAATAACGAACAGTCTGATACATGTAACTCACTCGATTTATTTGAAATATGTGAAGTGTAAGTACAATGCAATAAGATATAAGGAGATATTATACAATACTCGGGCTCAAAAGTCCAATAAAACAATACACTTTAGGATCAAAGTAAACATGGACCTATATATAACATCAGAGATGAGATCAAATGCCATGTAGGAGATAGCATCCCCTGTCGACCGGTTATATTCACCAGCTCACTGTTTTTCATGATCATATTTTTTTTAAGATTGAGGTAAAGTAATGAATTTTCAGGGTGACAAATACTTATACTTGCCTTTCAATCTTCAAATTTCTTTCAGGTTTCTAAACGATAACAGTATAACCACTATAGAGGACAATGCATTCAGTGAATTGACAAACATAAATATCCTGTAAGTTCGTTATGTAATACTTTTTTTGCTGTATCAATTGTAATAAATTCACAGTTGTGAAGAACGGAGAAGAAAATAATAATGGAAAAACATAATGGAATTAGAATTGAAATGACACTTTAATTTTTTTTCTTAAATCCTGACATTAATTGTATACGTAAGGAAGTAAACTTTCAATCGTTCAAACTTTCTTTTAGACGTCTTGATAACAACAGGATATCCTCCATAAAAACATCACAATAAGCGGGTTGACTAATCTACGAGACCTGTAAGTATCTAAGAATAAAGTGACATGAATAAGAACAACCTGGTTATAAAAATATTTAAGAGGATATAGGGTGTTTTGATGATTGAACGAAAATTATATAACACACATATTTAATTTAAATATTCTTTTTAATTATATCCCTCTTAATATCAATTCTCTGTAATTATCAAAATTGGTTGGCAACGCATAGAAAAACATTTTGATTTTTTTAAAATAATTTTAAATAGCTATGTCATTAATTGTAAAATCTAAAGTGGGTTTATGAAATAGACCCTTGGTTGCCATAGAAACGGGGTGCAAAATTCTCAATTTCGTTAATTTTGAAAAACGTGTACTTATCAAGAAAAACTGTGTCCAGAAATGAAAAGGGATAACTTAAATAATTTTCATTATTTAAATTTAATACTACAGATTCAAGTAATTATATCTGTAGTTTTAATTTAATTTCTCAATAGTAAATGGCCATTTTACATATTATAACATATCAGATATGTGATTGGTTTAGTGGAGTTTTTGGAGGCTTAAAACAAAAAAGGCACACTGATTACAAATTTAGTAATTATTAATTATGAAAGGCTAATATTTGATTATATCAAAATATGTAAAATATTGGTGGGAGACTCAAAGATGTAAAAGGAATTCAAAGGTAAAGATTACTTTTTTCTACATTTTGAAGCATTTCTTGTTTCCTAATTACTTCCCTTGAACTACTCTCTAACGTTTGGAGGTACAATGTGTATTTAGTAAACAGCAATGAATATTTTCTGGCGAAAGATCTCATCAAAGTTTTACGGTCTGGAAGAAGAAAAGAAGGCTAGACATCTTAAACAATGAAGACAGAAGGTAAATTTATGTATATACTGAGCATTACAAAAATATCAAGATTAACAAATGCATATTCTCTTAATTTTATTTGCCTTACAATTCCCAGTTGTTTTACCGGTGTAGTGGTCAGTGGTCCTTATCAAATCAAGCGAACTATACCTTTTGACAGTTTTACTTTCTGACCAATGAATTAATTATTTTTATTAATAAAAACATCACTTGCTGATACAGCTGAACCCCCCCCCCCCCGAAATATAAATGTCTATATAGAGATTGTACATGTGTAAAATCTGTGCCATTCAGTAGGTTTACTTTTTATGATGTGCTGAGAGAAACTTTTAAGTAAACATTATTTATCTTTATGAAATAAATTTCCACTTCTGTCAGTTTTCATTCATTGTTTATCCTATTATTTCAATTCTTTATTGGCATTAGGCACATATTTTACAGAATTGTGTTGTTAAAATATTAACTAGAGCAAGTTTAATTTGTTTCTATAAAAAGGTGCATCAAACGTTCATAATATGTGAGCACAAAAATAAAGTAGATAAGTTTTTTTTAAATAGTATTCTATATATATCAGCAAAATATGGTCATGTGATGTTCATAAGCAGAAAATAGGAAAACAGCATGTTTGTTTTGATGTCATTGCTTTATTTAAAAGCTTCTATCTTTTAAACTTGAAATTTATTATATATCCAAAACTACTGTACTATATGTAATGACAAAATAGATCTAGGTTAAGAATGCACTGGAAATATGGAGTTATTTTTGTTTATATAGACTCTTTCATTCATCTGTGAAGTACCGGTACTGTATAATCTATAGTTCAATTTTGTGTGAATAATAATTATCTTTTCAAATAGCAAACAGTAAAAATATGTATATGTACACTTGTACATATGTATAAATGTTAAAACAAAATTTAACTAAAGGTCCTGTGAGCATTGAGCTCACTAAATGATACCACCTGCCTCCCATATGGTTATGACTGATGACAAATCCATGTTTTACTGTGGTCGGGAAACCCAAAATATGCGTTGAATCAAAAACTAAAATAGGAGGTGCACAATGACAATATGTAATAAAGATTCTGTGAAAGGTTCATTAAATTTCACTCATTGCAGTGGTATAAGAGGAGTTGTGGATAATAAGAGATGGGTACCCTAAAGCGTAACAGACAGACGGATGTACAGACAGATGGACGTACAGTTAGACGGACATACCGATTACAGTATACCCTACCACTTTTCAAGCGGAGGGTATAATAAAACTATATACATGTACATGTAGAATATTCACCTCTGATTTATAATGATATTTGTTTTGTACACACTGACCATGTTTTATAATATTCTAAACAAATTAATTGATACTCAGGCAAATATTCACTACTGGTAAGATGATCACACACATGAACATGTCTGTGTATGAATGAAATGAATTTTCCTTTTGATCATGTTCCTAGGAAAATAATTATTTTCATCATTTTTTCATCAAAGGATTTACCATATAAGATGAATAAAGAAAAAGTAAGACCAGTAAACCAAAACAGGACCAAATAGGCCATGACTGAAGTTCAAGTGCATTCTGCAAGAAAG
>PRKT01000327.1:315272-334325 GCA_003671525.1 Saccostrea glomerata
GACTTCCTTCAAAGTATCTGTGGTTTGCAGTTGCCCATGAATTTAATAAATAATTATACAAAGTAACAAGTTGAAATGAGTAAAATATTATGAATGTCCTGCTTGTTTTAGTTTCATTTCAGAATTTTTCAAGTTTGACCAAATCTTGAAAAAGTAAAAGCCACAAGGTTTTGCAATTATTTGACATAGCATTACAAAATGCATTATATTTTTGCAACATCATAAAGATGCAAATTTAAGATGCCAAAAAATTTAGTTCACATTTACATTTAACTAATTACACATGTTTTATAAAAGAGTAAATAAGTGTAGATTTGGGAATATTGTTATGTTAAACGCAGCCATTTTGGTTAAAAATCTGGTATTCCTGTCTCCATGGTAACAAATCTTGCATTCCTGTTTCCATAGTAATAGAGAATGGATAGGGAAAATTTATTTCATATTAGTTTCAATCTAAGGAGATAGTTTCAGGAAACTTGAAACATGCCCTGGTAAGTCTACATGTACTTAAAAACTGTCAATTTTACGGAAAAGGGGGGGGGCATTTTGTGCAGGTGTTCACAGTTCTCCTATCTAAGAACATATTTACATGTATTAATGCTCTTGGAAATGGGATGTGAATATTTTTACATGACACTTTTCCTAGATATGGACTAATTTTACTGTAAATGGCATCAAAACAGTTAGAAAGTAACATTTCTTTTCTATATGAACTTAATGAAATGTGCATGTGTTCCTTGAAATACGGAAATTTGCAGATTTTGGGTAATTTTTCATCAGCTTTTTAAAAAAAAAATTTTAGGTGACCCATAAATATTTTAATGTGTTTAAACTAACTTATGTACCATCTATACAATGCACTGTTTCCTGAATTTCAAATCAGTGTGCAAAGTATTAAAAAATCGCTTTGAAAAAGGGTCTAAAATGGCAATTTTCTCAATTTGGCAAAATGCCAAAATCCCCAAAGCTAAGCGTTGTTAATGTAGAACCTACGTCGTATGACATCATAACTAGTGAATGTGTTTAGTCTGTGCCAGATCCATTATGACGTCATAATTAATTCAATGTTATTTCCCGTACTTTACAGCTTCAGTATAGAAATGATAGAAAATACTGCATTTTGAAATTCACAGAATTCAATTTGAAATCATGCCGAAATAATCTTCATAATATTCGATTTATATATTTTTCTTTAATATAATGCTTAATGAACGTGGCCAAGCATTTTTGATATTGTTTGATAATTACAGAGAATTGATATTAAGAACTATGAATGTTATAATCGTCGTTATAATTGGACTATAGTTGAGTTATTCGAATATTTCTTGATAACCCTCATTTGTATATGATCTGTCTCAAACGTGTGACTGATACCACCAATGAGAAAGGCCTATGATGTATCCACGGTAGTGGTTAATCAAAAACACTCAAGGTTTTTGCACAATTCTTTGCTTCAAGATTTTAATTTATCAACAATATGATTTGTGAAAATTCTTGTCTAAAAATACTGATGATGAACAAAATTGTTTTTAAAAAAAAATAATGAAAAATCAACAAAAAATGATATAAGCAAGAAAACAGATTCGTTTACGACAGTGTGGTGCGAAGAAGAATAAACTTCCACCTTCCCCCGTTTTATGAGAAACTCTTTACAGTTTTTTGTGGCACGCAGAGAAGTCTTATGGCTACTTTCAACAATGCTTTGTAACATTTGACTAAAAGCATTGTAACTCACCATGGAACTACAATTAGTATAAATTGTGTGATTAATTGTGTCATTCAATGTTTGCTTTATCAAAAGTGTTGAAATAGTGTACATGTATATTTGCTCGGCAAGACTCTCGTATATATTCCATTTTAACTATATGAAGTAAATATCAAATCACACAATCTAGATATACTTTCGATACTGAACAAAAAAAAACGCATTTTCAGATTAAACATGATAATCAGTTTAAACATTAATTTTCAGAAGTGATTTGAAAGTGTGTTGTGATAAAAATTGAATATGTCCTATGTTCCAAATTGATAAGTTAAGTTGATGTCATTGACGTTGCCTCCAAATCCGAGAGACATACGTCTTTACTAATCCATATGTCCTTTGCTACCTCTCAGCGATAGTGGATTTCGAAGGTAGGGATGTCATGCAGAAACACCAGTTTCTCTCACTAAGTCTTTTACGAAGAATTTGTGCATTTTATGCTGATTTAGCAGTTTGTACAACAGTTTTAAGTCGATTGCGCAGGTGTTGATGGAGGATCTGACGGTCCTTTCAGGGTGTGATAACCCACGAACGGCTAGTTCTAGGTCTTTAATATCTGTTTCTAGCTTGTGGAGACGTTTGTTTAACTGCTGCAAGGCCGATTGATGTAGTGTTTTGCATGATGTCTAGTAAATTGGACGTCATAAACATTATTAATCATGGGAAATAATTTAACAATTGGGGTTTAAAAATCCATGGTGTACTTTAAATAGGTCACAGGTATTAATGATGAAAATTTTGTTGTTCCATATACTTTTTCAAAAGGTCAAGTGCACTTAAGAAATGCCTAATGAACCTTTTTTATGTGCCATTTTATTTTAGAATTTGTTACCAAATCGTTTTTTGGGGGGTATTAGTTAGAAATTAGTGGATATTTCTAATTAAACGCACGTCAAGCATTACCTAAATCAACATAGATTTGAAACAATTTAAAATTTTTCAATACCCATGGATACCCTAAATCCGGAAAAGTCGTACCGAACCTTATTTGACTTTCCTTTATGTAAATCAAGAGGAATAGATATTTAAATCGACTCTTGAACAATCTGATGGTGGATTATAGACGGGCGCGTTTGCGGAGTGTTACTTTTTGTGCCAAATCTGTTTTAAAAAAACTAAAAAAAGTTGTGTGATCCTGTAGCCATAACGCTCAAACTAAGAAATTTGTACCCTTGCATAAAATAAAATACAACTGAGTTTCATTTAATTTGAAGCAAAAAAGGAGTATTAGGTAGCTTTCAATATCTGTTTCATTGTCTTGCATGAATGTTTAAAATGTTTGACACTTTTATGAACTATCCTTATACAAATAAATTTAAGCGGCGCGACTTTGACAAAATTATCCAAAACCTGCCGATGTTTTACCGTGAGCACCTTTGAGGAATATTTAACTGGGTAGAACTCACGTGACTATAAGTATTTTAAATAATTTATTCCACACGTGGGTTCAGCACGGGTCATACAGGTAAATAGATCTCACTTGCTATAGGAAAAACATTGTACTTTTTGTACATTTTTAATATTTCAAGTACTAGCCTAATCGTGTGCAAATTTCCTACTTTCAAACAGGTTTTATAAATGTATTATGCGTCTTTTGTCATTCGCACAAGTTTGTACAAAGTTAGGCTCATAGTAAACAAAAGCTTTCAAATGATTGACCGTTCTCAATTTACTACAGAAAATCACAAATGTCGTCTGAACCCTGCCACATTATATGGCATTGTTCTTTGTATATTCGTGGATTTCAGCGGTAAAATTTGCTGAATCGTACAGTTTAGATATCAATTAATGATTTAGGATTAAAAAGAATGCTTAATTCGATTGTTTATTTTTACAAATTTTACGGGGCCCATAAGTGCTCTTGTTCTTTCTTTGATGAGTTTAAATTCTGCGTTTCTTCTTCTTTTTTTTTTGAGTATATATGCAAAATATTGCTCACCATTTTTTTTTTCTTTTAAAGGTTGAATAGTATTCAGGAAATCAAATGCATGTTTTTTTTTATTTCATCCAGGGGAATATCTGATAATCCTTTTCACTGCGATTGCAAATTAATAGGCCTGATCGATTTCCTAAAATCTGGACGTGTCACCGTATCTGGAGATCCACGTTGCGTCACTCCTGAGAACTTGAATGGAACTTCATTGGTCAGTCTATCAGCTGCAAACTTGACCTGTCCCGATTTGACCACTATACCCACAACGATCTCCGAAACAGAGATCGACACAATAGACACCACAACGGAGCTCATGAAAACAACTTATGAAACCAATTCTTCACCTTTGAAAGGAGGGAACTTTCTGGTTATAGAATACGTGTCTTTATGTTTGCTTGTTAAAACCATGATTGACTTTTAGAATACAGAAAGAAAAAACGAACACATATATTGATTTCAGAATAATTCGAAAGAAAACGCTAAAAACGACTTGAAACAGTGGACAAGCTATTTATGCCCTTGAAATATCATAGAATGTTTTCGAATATACCGACATTTCCCGGGAAATAGGAGAGAGCAAGAAATGACTATAAAGTCAATCATATTTGGTTGGGTATAGATCTGTAGAACATTAAAGGATAAGATTACAACCTGGTGTAACTGTTTTTAATTTTAAAATCTGGTTAATCCTAGAGGTATTTAAAAATTAAACACAGCACAGATTACTAGAATTCCTCTATTATTTCTTTATGCTCGGGTCAGATTATTTTATATAAAGAACAAAAAATAAAATATAAGGATCCCATTTGGACTATTTTAAAGTACCTAAAGAAGGATTTAGGGATTAAGTTAGAATATAATATAAATATCAAAATCAAAGAAGAAGCTTTTCAGACCTACCAAGGTTAAAAAAAACAACGCAAAATCTCCCTTTTTTTTAAAAGACTTCTTCTTATAACATAATAATATAGATGTATTAAAACAATTCATTATGTTTTGGATTTATAATGAATGAATATAATAATTTTATATCATTGAAATGAAACGTTAATCAGAAGCTTCATTTTTTGGTTCTTGAACTGCAATAGGGGAAACATGTTCTGCTGTGTAACGTTTATCTGAAAGAGGCCTGGAGGATTGATATATATTAAAAATTAGAAAATGTAGTTTTAGACATACTCAGTTTTATTTATTTTTATGTTTATTTTAAAATATTTAGTGAATTAAAGAAATCAAATTCGATTTTGTATATCCCATTATAGCTCATGTTTAAGATTTTTTCTAGTATTTCCAGGTATTCCCCGGCCAATTCTGTATTTCCAGGTATTCCCCGGTCAATTTTGGTACTTAGGTTTTCAGGTTATCGTATGCGTTATTAAAATATGTTATACCGTTTTAATTTTAATCCATTATGGACAGATAGCTCCTTAGACATACTGTAAAATTAATCGACAATATTATGTATAATTGATAATAAGTGTTGCAATGAATTGACCATTTAATTATTAACAACACCTCCATGAATAATTACCACATATGTGTACTGTAATTGTTATTATATTGTCATAAATCTGAAATGAAAATGTCAAATAAATGGTAATACCAGTTTCCTTGTAATTATATAGTGATATATCATAAAAATATTGATGTTATTATATATTTTCTGTCGTCTTCTGTCACTTTACTTTTATTTATTTACTTTATTTTTGATTTATTTACTTTATTTTCTATTAAAAAAAACATAGTCTTGATGATTTTTTATTGTTATTGTTTTTTTTTTCTTTCTTTCATTTTTGTTTTGTTTTGTTTTGTTTCTTTTTTTTGTTTCTTTTGGATTCTGTGATTCAAGTAAATTTTCTTTCTTTTTTTATTTGAGCGTAATGTTAATTTCATCTGCCAGGCACGTCTGCTTCATATGTGGATATTTTACTTGAAATAGACGTTAATGTTTATCTAACCACCAAGCTCTATGATGAAGGAAATAACTTTAACTTCATCACCTGCAAAGGGAGATTATATATTTCAGTTGATTCGATACGCAAGAGCATGTTTTACGTACATGCATATGGATAATTTCTAAAATAAAGGTAAATTATTGACAAACAATTAAGTTAATGAAACAAGAATATCAATAATCTCTGTTAAAGCCATCATTTCGTAAGTTCTATAGCTTATAAATTAAGTTGTCAGCAAAAATAAGTTGTCAAAACTTGAGTCAAATTTGAGTCAAATGCTGACTGACGTTTTTCATAATAATTGTTAGTTAATAATTTATACATTGAACTGACGACGGATTTTCCCCTCATTTTCAAATCATGACAGGCAACACATGGCGGGTGTGACCGGTTGGCAGGGGATGCTCACTCCTCCATGGTACCTGATCCCACCTCTTCACCTTTTCAAGGCCCGTGTTTCTTATGCACCTATTTTGAATTGTTTCCTAGGCTTTTGATCTTTAATACTGTTCGTTATCCTTATTTGTCTCATGAAGAAGAACCATGACCCTAAAAATGACATCCAATTATTTCTTTCTTCGTGATTTATGTATTATATTTATACATTACTAGTTTGATGTGCCCCATATATTTAAAGCAGTTCTATCATTAGATTTTGTACTTCATTTTGAGAGAAATACCAAGTCCAACAGTGTCAAGGAGGAGGTTTGTTTTTCCGTTTTTATTCACCCATTATTTTGTTGCCTACAACGGGAATTTTTAAGCAAGTTTACTAATGTAAATGGACATGTATCTAAAAAAAAAATTCAGACCATGAAAAGGGTTTAAAAAACTTTGTATGATGAGAATCAAATTTGGCTCCCTTAAAAGCATCCTTTAAAAATGATATTCATAGATGTATAGTTTTTTTTTTTTTGGAGAAGAGATGACATTGAAAATATTTCCAATACCTTTTTCTATATTTATATACGTACAGACTAGGAATGACGTCAAAATTCATACTTTTTTCCAATCCAACCAAAATAAGACAAAAATGAGATTGTTCTTGGTGTTTTTTTCTGAAAGAAGATGTAGAACGCAGCTTGGAACATGCACCATTTTTCTGTCAGTAATAAGTCTTGTATAAATACATCTTTGATAGATATATTAAGTTTGTTCAAGTATGCACACAATATTTCAGGGAAAAACTGCTTGAAAAAAAAAGCATTTTTATACAATGAAGGATATGGAGATAAGTATTCAATATTGTAACAAACTGAAATTCTTCATTATATTGTAAATACCTTCCCTTGGTTCACTCGTCCGGTAAATTGTTTAATAATCCTGTAGGGAGCCCTTAAATTCCTTTAGTTCCCATGGTAACATAGCAGCCCTGTGAGGAACCTCTCGTTTTACTTTAAATAGTAAGGTTAAAGTGTGCTCTGGGTAGTACCCTGGAAAAACATTAGCTGATAGACGTGTTCATCTAGTGCTTCCAGGGGGCCTATCCAAAGAATACCACAAGGTCTGGAGAATTGTTTTCATGCCTTAAAGTCTCTCTACAGAATGTTACAGAATATGTTAACTGTCGGTTACTGAAAATCTTATGAGAGAGTAGCCATTTCTATGTTATGGTGTGTGACAGAGACCGTAGCGTATGAATGAACTATGGTGGCCCGTACAAAACATCTCTAAAACAGTTCTGTGAGTTATAAGCGGGCGGTGACCCACATGGAATAATCGTATCATCTAAATTAAAGTCAGTACATAAACAGAACATTGTGAATTGCTGAGAATTGTTTATATTCAGAATTTTAGAGTAATTATGAATATTTAGTTTTATTGAAAGACATTTCAAAGTGTTGAGTCTGGCGTCGGACAATTATCTCTTGAACCCTAGAGGTACCCGGTGTGTCATGTAGTCCTTTATCAATAAACATTGTTCTGTGCAGCCATAGTAATAGGGACTGGAAAAATCTTTTCTTAAAGGATTTCCACACATACGGAAAGACCAGGGCAAACGGGACCATTTTATACCAAGGGTCATGCGCACTGACTGACGAGGACCCAATCTTAACCTCTCGGGCCTTTCCGACTAGCGGAAAAACGACCTCGAATGTACTAGGAAGATGCCATTACAACTCCCCCTTTTCACAGTCTTTGGAATAAATGCATGAAGACCTTTCATCTGTGGAATATGTAGTTCAACTTTATTCCATGGAATGATATTTCCTAAAACATACCATAGAAGGAACTTCTATCTCCGGCTACACTATATATTTGAATAAACAGGAAGATGTATAAATTTTTAACATCCGGTGATGTTAATACATTCGAGGTTGTTTTTCCGAAGTTGACGGAAAGACCCGAGATGATGCAACTGAGGTGGACCAGGACTAACTATCAAAGATATTTTCATTTTATTTTATTTTCTACATTTTTTGGTTAATTTTCTTTCTTAAAATTTCTGTTTACTTTGGACTTTAATTTTGTTATTAAATTTTGTTAAAATTTTAAAGTTCTTCTTTTGAGTTTTGTAAGTTCATCAGGGTGTATAACCCACACCCTCACAAATATGAAGGTACATAAAAAATATATGCTAAAATTGCGTGCACTTTATGATGTCATATGTCTAAATTAATGGCATTTTTATCAGATTGATAATTACCAATAAATGTCATCTTTATAGCCTCGCAAATTAGAGCTATAGATAAAGAAAAATTAAGATATTCATTTTAAGGGGGTGCCATTTGAGTGACTTTTGATAAATTGCTCTTTAAAAATACAAATTTCTTTTATAAAACTGCATCTGTACAGGACACATTTTTTAAGACATCGTTAATTTGAAATATATGGACAAAACGAACGAAATACGAGCTCAAAAGTCCAATAAACAATACAATTCAGAATCAGACCAAAGAGGGACAACTATTTTAACATGAGAGGTGGGATCAAGTGCCATTAAGGGGTAAGCATCCCATGCAAACTAGCATGGCATATGAGGTGTGAAAATTCGTGATGTCTTCCTCACGCGCATAACTGTTGTCACCCTTCAGATGACAATAAAATAGCGCAAGCAACCGTGAAGGGTTAAAACTGTGCTGTTGCCCTTCGAATGAAAATACAAGGGTTTAATCAAGATAACTCTTATTAATAAATATTTACATTTGCAATTGTTTTCCTTTATATTTACTTTCGATGCTATTTCTCAGTGACATCATCAAGGGTCGAAGTGCGTTCATTAGATTAAATACATGCCGTTGGGTTTGAAAAATAATTTCACACGTTAAAGGTCACAATTAAGCAAATATAAAGTATGAATAAAGTATGAATAAGTCACAAATGTAAATATAAGTAATAAGGTATCATTTTAAAACATCTATCATGCTTTCAATACGGGTTTGTCACGATTTCAAATTCATCATAAAGCCCTCTTTATTAAATTAAATATCGTTACCAACCCCTTTTTATATCCCGATAGATGTTTTAAAATGATATCTTTTTTCTAGGGATGTCAACGAATATTCGAGTTCTCGACTATAGACTAAAATTTCTTTAGTCGGTTATTTGTTTAAAATGTGTTTCATCATAGAAATTTTGAATTCAAGGCAATAAACTTAGATGTGCCCAATTCATTTTTTACTGATCAATATTTTCATATGTAAAACTAAGAGTATAGAAATTATTAATACGTCGATGTATGTTCGGCAAACATGCCTTCATGTTTGCACAAAATTACATTCCTCTCTCTCTCTCTCTCTCTCTTTGCGAGACACGCTTTAATTGTTTACCAGTCAAAGATCAATGACAAACACGTAAAAAATGGCTTCAATTATGGGGTACATGTACTACCGTTTTGTAAAGAAAGGAAAAATGCGAACGTTTGATATCCTGCATTTAGATAAAATGTGGAGCTAATAATTATATTCATTTTGAAATTATTATTTACACCTTTTTCTGGAAGAACTTGATAGTATACATATTGTCTCTTAATTGTGAAAACTACAGGATATTTTTGCTTCTGAAAGACATCGTTTTAAAATCATTTTACATTATCACTTGTTGAGGAGACTATATTGTAGATTGTAGCTTTTTTTAATGATATTGTTTTTTGAATTAATCTACTAATTTTCTGGAAAGAAAATTTAAAACTATCTCAAGTCTTTGACACAGAACAAGTGCTGCGGTAGATAAATGTCTTCATCCGAAAAAAAAAGAAATATGTGTAGTTAATCATTGTGTCCCCAAACCCGTACAACCAACATAGAATGTGCAAAAAATATACATATCACAGCTCGTCGATACAACAGATTAGCCAAGCGTTCATTGATTTCTAAACAATTATTTACCTGTAATTTCAATTCCCCATTACTTAACAGAAAGTCAGAGCGTAATAAATAAGGTCGCAGTATCTCAAGATGGATTCCAGGGTTCCATTCTGGCTATAAGCACATTTGCACATATGCACAAAGCATCAAATATAAGGGTTAAATATATAGATTATTATAGGATACAATTCTTAATTCTTTCAAGCATATTAAAATAGATAAGCGTTAACCTAGCATTAACTCACATGTGTATTGGATAACTTCCCCCCAAAAGCTTGTGACCATATATGTAAGACTGTGAAAGAAGAAAAAACCGGAGAGAATTAAAAGAATAAAATAAGATATATTGAAATAATTTAATTCAACTTGTAACACGTCATTTGATTGGATAAAATATTTTATCCATTTTGTATAACATAACTTGCCAACGTCACAATGAGTTACTTCAATAAACGTATTACTTCCCTTGACTTACTTTTAAAATTTAATCAACGTAAAGCCGTATTCTGGGGGGGGGGGGGAATTTATAAGAAATAAAGCTTATTTCAACTTATATTATACGTTATAACAAAACTTGGGACAGTTTACGCTTTTTATTAAACCGCTTCGCGGTTTATAAAGCGTAAACTGTCCCTAGTTATATTATATCGTATAATTTAAGTTGAAATAAGCTTCATTCCTTAAATATATGAAAATGGATAATGGAAACGTCAAATTAATTTTAATACTAGTTTCCTTTTAATTATATTGTAATATATCATCATAATACTGATATTATTTTATATTTTTCTCGTCGTCTGTCATTATATTTCAGTCTAGTTAACAAAATGCACACACTTCGTGATTTTTTTGTTTTGTTTTGTGTTTTGTGGATTTGGGGCTGCTTGATATTTACATTTTTATTTGAATGTTATACTGATTTTATTTTTAATTGATTTTAAGAAGAAGTCTTGGAGGACCTCTACCTAAAAATATTATGCTGCTTTTTTATGTTTTTTTCCTATCCAATATATATTCCATGGCAGTTTTACCATTAGATTTCTTACTTAATTTTGAGACAGTCCAACTGTGTCTAAGTGGCTTTGATTCTGTTAGATTATGGACCCATTATTCTGTTGTCCGTAATGAGAAGTTTTATGCAGCGTTTAAAAATGAAAATGGACATGTATACAGTCTCTGAAACATTTTACTTTCCCACTTGAACGGTGAGCAAACGGTGAACGAACGTTGAGCGAACGGTGAACAGACGCAGAGCAATCGGCGAGCAAGAGATGCGTGAACGCTGAACCCAACTTGCTTAACGATGTGTGGACGAAGAACGGTGAGCTAACGTAGAACGCAAACAGAGCGCAAGCGCGAGTGCAAAGTGAACGGTGAACGAACGGTGATCGAACGCAGAGCAATCGGTGAGTAAGAGATATGTGAACGCTGAGCGCAACTTGCTTAACGATGTGCGAACAGAGAAAGGTGAGCTAACGTAAAACGGGAACAGAGCGCAAACGCGAGCGCAAAGTGAACGGTGAACACAAGATGAACGATTTATTCGGAATGCCTTAGATCCTTTCCCTGCATTGAAGCTATTCTGATGTATACTAATGTTTGGTGCTAAAATATAAATAAACACTATATAGACAAATGAATGATTGAAACATTTTGTTCTGCACATAAGTATGATGCTTAAAATCAATATTTTGATAATACGATTTTTATTGCAGTAAAACATGTGCAATTGTTACCGAATACGTAAAGTATAAAAGAATAAATTAATCTTTTTCTATAATAAATATGCCTGTGGAGTTCAGAAAAGAAGACTACTACTTATAGAGTGAATTAAAGCGATGCATCGGCAGTGAAGGCCTAAAGTGCACTATAAAAGTTTATGGGAGGCCACAGATATTCTACCTACGTTCCTTTGACTTTTGATGGAGAATTTAAAAGGACACTATCTTATATTACCAGCATATAATAATGTTTCCCCAAATTAAGAGCCTGACACAGTTATTTTTTTTTTTATCTGCAAGAGGATTTGTTTTTTAAAACTGAAAGACATATGAATGACGCTACAACTCTAGAGCATTTGTTGAATTTGCAATAAGACAGTAACAAGGGATGTGTCTACCGTAGAATAAAGGTAATGTTTGAGTTCCGTATTCACTTATTATAAAGGAGCTGTAAGTGTTTCAAGTGTTGCTTAATGTACTGTTTACCTCAAGTAGAGTGTATCTTATGAATAAAATTCAACCTATCTTCTAATAAGTAACATTCTCCTTTACTTGATGTCTTTGTTGGCTAATGTTGTATTTCGTACAGTCCGAATACTTGTTGGAAAATTTTGTTAATATTGTCTGTACTAGGTTTAAGGACAGATAATACATAGAAGGATATGGAGATAACAAACAGTATTCAATATCAAAGTCATTTACACAATACATAACATAAATAACAGCAAAGGAAACACAGACCGCCAAAACATCAGAAGTGGGATCAGGTGTCAAGGAGGAGTGAACATCCCCTTCTGACCGGTCACACCCGACGTGTGCTTTTTGTCATGACAAAGTAATAACGGAAAAATCCGTTGTCAATTTAGTGTATAAATAATGGACTAATAATAAGTATGAAAAACGTCAGTCAGCATTTGACTCAATGATAAATTGTATTTGCTGACAAGGTCATTTTATCGACCGTAAAACTTACGAGATTATATATGACTTTAAACGAGTTTGCTGATATTCTTGTGTAATCAACTTGATTGTCAATAATTTACCTCGATTTAAAAATTGTTCATACGTAGAGCATGCTCCTGCGTATCGAATCAACTGAGATATATATACTCCGTATGTAGGTGATGAAGGTGTATTGCTGCATAAGTAAGGGGCGTTGACTATAGAAAATTTAAAGTCATCACGTTTTTCATATAGCTTAATTGTTAGATTACCATTGGTGTCATATTTTCAAGTAAAATATCCAAGTATAAAACAGATGTAACACAGCCTGTGGCACCTTTTATCTCAAGCTCACCAGTATATATCCTATCGACGTTGGAATGGAAATTACCATTATTAATTGATAATACGTCGTCGACACATTTAAATGTAGAGTTGAAGAACACTGCTAGATTTTTCTTTTTTCCACGCATAAATTTTTGCGTAAACTTTGCTTAATATGAAAATAAAAATCAGTCTGCTATTAACGGAGCGTAATTTGTACCCATGGGATTTTCCAATAGATTGTTGGAATACAAAAACCAGATAGGTATTGTAAATCAGAAACTCAAGCATCTTCTTGATATCAGCGTCAGAGCTCTTATGTGTGCAATCAGAATGTGTTTTAACAAAATAATTTTTCAAATTACCAATGAAAAGATAAGTAAATTTATTAGTTCCAATTTATTGAAAAAGCAGCATTCAATGATATTAAAAAGCATGGATTTTAATTTGTTTTGGGGAGTTATTGTGTAAAAAGAAGAGAAGTCGTTTGTCTTTAAGCTGTTGATTTTTATAAAGTATTGTGATTTCAAATTGTCCGAATCTGATTGGTCGTGAAAGATTTGATAAAAAACACTATGAAGCCATGCCCTCCAGCTTAGCAACAGTCAACATTGCTTGGTGACGGGTGATATTAAAAAAAATAGCTACTGCGCTGAATTTATGCCCGCACGGTTCACTGTTATATGTATTTCTATGAAACATTCAGTATAATATCATAAATATTGTATGTAGTTGAGTATAACATTGAAACTTTTCACCCCTCGGAAACCATCATCAACCTTGGCTGCGCCTCTGTGGACAATGGTTTTGAGGGGTAAAAAATTTCAATGTTACACTCAACAACATGCAATATTTATATAATATATCATAATAATATTGATATCATAATATATTTTTCCCTTCTTCTGTCATTATATTTCAGTCTGTTAAAAAAATACACACACTTTGTGAGATTTTGTTTTGTTTTAGTTTATTTGTGGATTTTGGGCTGCTTGATATTTACATTTTTATAAATTTTGATCTTAAGATAAAGATGAACCTGGAGATAATTATATCTTATAGCTTTTTTCTGTCCTATATATGGTACTGCAGTTTTAATTCATTTTGAGACAAGTCCAACTGTGTCGTAGTGGCTTTGATTCTCTTAGTTTGTGGACCCATTATTCTTTTGTCCATAATGGGAAATGTTAAGCTACGTTCAAAAGTGGAAATGGACTTGTATACAGTCTCTAGAACATTCTGCTTTCCCACTTGAACAGTGAACGAACGTGGAACGCACGCAGATCAATTGTTGAGTAAGTGATGTGTGAACGCTGAATGCAAATTGGTTAACGATGTGTGAACGGAGAACGGTGAACTAATGTATAACTCGAACCGTGAGCGCAAACGCGAGCGCAAAGTGAAGGGTGATCGAACGGTGAACGCAAGATGAAAGATTTATTCGGAATACCTCCGATCTTTTCCCTGCATTGAAACTATTCTGATGTTTTCTAATGTTTGGTGCTAAAATTAAATATAAATAAACAATGCATAGATAAATGAATAAATAATCAAAACTTTTTTTCTGCACATATATATGATGAATTAAATCAATATTTTGATAACAGGATAGTTTTTGCCGTAAAATATGTGTAATTGTTACTGAAGACGTGTAGTATAAAAGATATAATTAATCTACTTATACAATAAATATGCCTGCGGACTTTAGAAGAGAAGGCTACTACTTATAGCGTGAATTCATGCGATACATCGGCAGTGAAGGCCTATAGTGCACTATAATAGTTTATGGGAGGCCACAAATATTCTACCTGCATATATTTGTTTTCTGATGGAGAATTAATAGGACACTATTTTATATCACCAGCATACAATAATGTTTCACTCAATTAAGAACTAATAATGGCTGTGAAAAAGAGTCTGGGTCAGTTTTTTTTAATCTGAAAGAGAATTTTGTTTCTTAAAACTGAAAAATAAGACTGACAAGGAAATGATTGATTGATTGTATGTTGTTTAACGTCCCTCTCAAGAAGTTTTCACCCATATGTAGACGCCACCACTTGTCGATTGAGGGCTACACATTTTGTATTATGCTCGGCACTTAGGGCCTTTGAGCAGTGAGGGATCTTTTTCGTGCCAGCACCTACTGCGACACAGGGTCTCGGTTTATACGGTCTCATCCGAAGGACCGGTCTCGACGTCCCACAATGGGATTCGAACCCGCGACCTAAGCATTTTCTCCTTATTTCGCGACTCTAGAGCAGACGCTCTAACCACTGCTCCTCGCGGGCGACCCGTGACAAGGGATGTGTCCTCCGTAAAGTACAGTGAGAATTTGAGATTCGTATACACTAATGATAAAGGAGGTATAAGTGTTTGAAGTGTATGTGGTTGAATACAATTATTTTCAAGTAGAGTATATCTTATGAATGAAATTCATAATCTTCATAATCATGTTCTAATAAGTAGCGTTGTCCTTTACTTGAAATGTTTGTTGGTTAACGTTGCATTTTCTACACTCCGAGTACTTGTTGGAAAATCTTGTTAATATTGTCTGTGCTAGGTTTAATATACAGGTACATTATTTTATACTAAACTCGGTTTCTTAGGAAGCTGACTCCCCAGCATTCAAGTATTCAAAGTGGAGCCTCCATCTTTTTATTCTTATATTTTCACATGTTTTTATGAATTCATTTAAACAATCAATACTATGAGAAAAACATCATGCTAAAACAGCAATTCATGGGATGACTGATGCTTATTCAGAATATAAAATAAAACCTATATATGTTCACACATGTTGACTAATCAATACATCTCAAGAATGAAAAAAATCACGGATCTCTGAAAATTTAAGAGTTGGAATCAGGGAGTCAGACAAGAAACAAGAGAAAGCATCCCAAACTCACCACGTTCTCCTGTATTGCCATGCACTTGAAAAAACAAACCAACAGAGAACATGTTCTACAAAGTACATTGTGTGAATAGTCGTCTATTTTATAATAAGTTGGAAACAAGTCAGTCAGAATTTTACTTAATGACAAATTGTATTTGTATATATTCCGTCATCTCTGTATTTCTTTTTGAAATAAAAACTAATGAAATAGTGAACTGTTATGGTAGTACCCCTGATGTGCTTCCCCCATTTTTTTAGCTTCAACAAAAACACTGAACAAATAAAATCTGACCTATTACATTGATACAGAATGTCAGTGACACACATCCGTATCTCATTTACCTCAGATTTATAATTTGTAACAATTCGTTGAAAAAATTGTAACCCCGGTTCGATCCAAAGTGAAAGTAGAACATTTTTAACTTTAAGACCTTTCATATACCTTTGTCATTTAATGTGCCTCAAAAATGAAATATTTTAGAACACCAGGAATATTCCTTTTGATGACCTGACTAGGCAAATCTTGTTTTTATGATTATTCATCGTCAAGCAACATCTTTAGGAACATCAAAATAAAGAAAGATAACTAATTTTCTTATGATAGAATTATATTAACTTTTTTATTAAAAATATCTAAATATTTGTTCTTTTCTTTGGATTTAGATATATTCTATAACAACATCACAACACTGTTTTGATCTCGGCCCTAGTATTAGCCCTCGGATGTTCTTGGCCCGCGCCCTCTGGGCTTGGGCCGATACAAACCGCTCGGGCTGATACCAAGGCCGAGATCAAAACTGCAGTGTGATATTTCATATTTCTGTTTCTTTTTTTGATACATGAAGGTAAACTTCTGGTGAATTGTTAGGTACAATTATATGATTTCTTCCACAAAAAATGAGGAAAATGCACAAGTTATCCTATATCTTGCACTTCAAACTGCCGAGGGCATGGTGAAAGAACACGTTCTAACGCTCGATGGTGCTACACTTATATGGTGGTGGAGCCTAATTCAGACGGCGCTACACATATATGGAGGCGGAGCTTAATTCAAACGGCGCTACACATTTATGGATTCGGAGCCTAATTCAGACGGAACTACACATATATGGAGGCGGAGCCTAATTCAGACAGTGCTACACATATATGGAGGCTTATCCTAATTCAGACAGCGCTACACATATATGGAGGCTGAGCCTAATTCAGACAGTGCTACACATATATGGAGGATTATCCTAATTCAGACGGCGCTACACATATATGGAGGCTGAGCCTAATTCAGACAGTGCTACACATATATGGAGGCTTATCCTAATTCAGACGGCGCTACACATATATAAAGGCGGAGCCTAATTTAAACGGAGCTAGACATATATGGAGGCCGGTATAATTCATTCAGCGCTACACATATATGGAGGTGGAGCCTAATTCATACAGCGCTACACATATATGGAGGTGGAGACTTATTCAGATAGCGCTACACATTTATGGAGGTAGGGCCTAATTTAGGCGGCGTTACACATATATGGAGGCGGAGCCTAATTCAGAAGGGCTATGTTCTGTATGATACAACAATAGTTAAATGAAAACTAAATACCAATATCTCCCTTGCATAGCAAAGCTGCATTGGGCATTTTTATATTGATAATTAATAATATTGAACAATTTTTATAGAAATTTAGGAAAGAATGATTTCCCCGGGAAAGAAATATTTCGATAATCTGTTTATGAACAATTATAGGAATTAAGTTGGCTAATAATATTTAATACCACAAAAAAATTTGCATATTCACGATAAGAATTTCAACACGTATTTTTTGCTCAACATTTCTCCAATTTCAATAAAATCAGTGGAACACTATATAATTTTGTACAGTATATAATTATATTTTGGGGATCTTGTGTGTTGGTAAAACGGTATTTTTTTTTATATTTTTGGCGTCTTCTCTTAAATGATATATAGTTTAATATATGTTTGAAATCACTTTTCATCTGATTTTAAATTGAATTACCTGAAAATATTTCATTTTCTACATAATTCTATTAGAGCCGTAAAGTACGTAAAAAAAAATAAAAATCAAATTAAATAATTATGATTTTATAATAGATCCAGCACTAAAGGTTTAATTTTTTGCCAAAAACTAGATTTTAACCTTAAGCAGAGGAATCAGTAATACATTAAGGAACATTTCTTTTGTTATGAAAGACAAGTGTAACACAATTCTGTACAAACGTACGGTAAATACGTGGCATATACATATCACGATTATGATATGGGAACTGATTAAGTATATGTAATATCATGTTTCCGTTAAGTTTTGATTTCAATTATATTGTTTGATCTGCTCCTATTTTGTATTGTTTTATGGACTTTGATAATGAATACTGTTTGTTATCTATATATCCTTACTTACTGTAAAATGAACTTAAATAATTCAATAAATAAATCATTAAATATTCCCTGGAAGTGATTATGATTGCAACGTATCTCTCGTGTGTAATAATTTACATTCAAAATTTGGGAAATTTCAAATGTCTCTGACTTTGGTATATAAACAAATGAAAAAGTTGATAAAAAAATAGATTTTTAAAATTTGTTTCAGTAGATGAAGTAAAATTTCAAGCAGTTTCATTATTAATCGGTTGAAAGTTAGGTAAACATTTAGCGTAAAGTAAAGTCGTGTGATTCTCCTTGGTTGCAGAACAACGCCAGAAATAAGTGAGCTTTTGCACTTGTACGATAGTTGGAAATGGACAATACATGTAGGTTTCACAACCGCATACATTACATGTACATGACGTCAAAATCAGTTCACAGGAAGTCACGTTACTTTAGAAATTAGGAGTGTACTCTCATTTTTACATGATGTAGTCCAAAAAAGCCATTATTCTGATTTTCGAAAAAACAGTCGACATATTTTACCTGTTACAGTTTAAACTAGATGCTGTCATGAGACAGTAATACCCGCACTAAGGTGTTTGCCTCTAAATACACGCTCCTGCATATTGGGCGGCTTTCCACAGAAATAGTCAAAATAATTCTATAATTTACATGTATTCATCAAATTGAGTATGAAATTCTCAGACCCAGTAACCTATAACTCAGAACCTCTTATAGTTATTTTATACATGCTTAATTCATTATATACCAGTCTGAATTTTATTAATGATGTAAATTCATGCACGGATCTGTCGGGGTGGGGGTGGGGGGGGGGG
>PRKT01000327.1:340303-370242 GCA_003671525.1 Saccostrea glomerata
CACCACTAATCATCCCACAAAAGATGATTAGGCTGCTAAGTAAAATGTAAGAGGAGTTCAGGGAAGATGGGGCTTTTTTGCATAAAAAAACGTAATTCTTCGACCCCCATTTGACCCCCCGGGGAAAAATCAAAATTCCGAAACCCTACTGCACATCAACATGACACCACCAATCATCCCCCAAAAGGTGATTAGGCTGCTGAGTAAAATGTAGAAGGAGTTCAGGGAAGACGGGACTTTTTGCAAATAAAAACGTCATTTTTCGACCCCCATTTGACCCCCCGGGGCAAAATCAAAATTCCGAAACCTTACTGCACATCTACATGACACCACTAATCATCCCACAAAAGATGATTAGGCTACTGTGTAAAATGTAGGAGGAGTTCAGGGAAGAAAAGTGTGACAGACGGACGGACGGACGGACGGACGGACGGACATGAGTAACAACAATATACCCGAACTTTCTTTAGAAAGTGCGGGTTTAATGATTCGAGCATTGCCAAGTTGTCTTATTTTCTCTTATGTGCCATATAGTGTGTAATTGGATTAATGGAATGCTCAATAAAGATAAAATAGAGAGACATCCACAAGTATATGAAATATTTATGGGCGAATAGAATTTAAAATGTCAAGTTACATCTTATTTGATTTTATAATAATAACGCAATTAAAAATATTTGCTTAAATGTTCAAAACTTGTGTTAGTTGCAACTACCCGAGACAAAAATCCCGCTGATAAAAAGGATCAATGCGCTGCCGAAATATTTTAAATGGTCAGGTAGGCCTGGTTTTAACTCACTCAAATTGAATGATATTTAAAATGCATTTTCTTTTCTATTATAAGTGTAATGCCTTTTTAACACTCTCTACAATTTAAAAACGGGAAAAAGCTATCTCTCTGACCTTTCTCGAACTCTGCTGTACTAAAACAAACAGTTCCGTGCATTAGTTGAGGATGTTTTTCATCCTGTACATGCATTGAATACGGATATACTACACAGTCATATAATACCAATTTTGCTTAATTTACATTATTTGTTCTTTCGTCAACGGATGGTCTTAATTCATGTATCTGTTATTCCATGATCACTACAATGTTAAATGATTAACAAAACCCAGATTTAATCTTTATCTGTTTACTTAGTTACTATTATTATTTTTTTTGAATTGTTATATCACGTTCACCTGTTCATGTACGATAATATTCATTTTTTGTTTACAATCTACGATCTAATCTACACTTAATATTAACTTTTATAGAATGTGAAAGTTGTTTTGGAGAAAAAGACAACAAAAACGGGGAAAGGTCAGCAAGAGAGAATGATTATAAATCACAAAAAGATAAAAGATCAATCAAATAAGATTTGAGATGTTTATCTACATGTATATGTAACTCTTGCTTTCAATATATTGCAAATATTTTGCCTTTCGTGTACCTCATATCTACAACTGTTCAACAACAAATATTTTTCAATAAAAAAATTCTATCTGTGATCCTCTTAAATACAGCTTCTTTGTTTATTTTTATTTTTGCATATTTCTTATAATATTTTCATATTTACCATGAAGTATTACTTGTCTATCAAAACTACAATGAATATTAAAACTTGTTTATATTCCTTTCATCAATGGTACAAAAACGTTCCTTTGCATAAAAACAGTCAAACAATAAATGATCAATTGTTTCTATGTCACTTCTGCAGAAACTACATGCTACAGAATCGATCAGTTTTAGTCTGAAAAGATATAGTTTGTTGTGAGGATTCTGTGTAATATTTGAAACTGTAGCCATTGAAGTTTAGATCTTTGTGTTACTTTAAACGGAAGTTCAAATCTTTTATCAACGGGTTCTTTTCTTTTTAACTTATGAATTTATTATACATATTCTTACAATCTTTATCATGTTTATAAATACTGCAAATTACTTTTTACTCGCGAGAGCTTTATTTTTGCGTAATTACGCGAGACAATGCTTTCGTAAAAATTAAATTCTCGCGTATAAAAGTATTCCTTACGATTATATAGAGGAATAACAACTATTCGTAAAAATCATGTCTCGCTTACAAAGATTAAATGACAATATCGCGAAAATAAGTTGGTGCGAAAATTTAGTGATCAACAGTAAACATAAATACATCAAGATAGAATTTGGAATATGTGGTCCAATAAACTTTAATTTTATCACATTTTATATTTTTCAGTCTATCTAACACTGCTCTTCTAAGACCATTATAATCATCAAAATTTGTTTTCACTTTCAATTTAATTAGAGTCGAGATTACGAATCTACCCTCATTGTTAGAGAGGTCAGCAAGAAAAGCAATGCCTTTATTAAATTCTTTTTCAAAATGAAAGATTTATCATTAATTCTTTGGATTTTTTCATATATGTCCACAGAGCACAAGCCTATCATTCTCTTGGCTTATCTTAGTTAAGTTTACATACTAATATACGTGTCAGAAAAAGTCAGCTTTTTCGACAAAAGTGAGTATTTTTTAAGCAAGTTGATGAAACAAGAATATCAGCAGTCTCATTTAAAGTCATCATTTCATAAATTCTATGGTCGATACAATGACCTTGTCAGCAAATACAATTTATCATTGACCGGTCACGGTAGCCTAGTGGTAGAGCGTTTGCTTCGTGGTCGGGAGGCCCGGGTTCGATTCTCGTTCGCGGCGCCGCGTCAGACCTAAGACGTAAATAAAGGTAGTGACTTTTCCTTCGCCAAGCGCGTGACACTAGAATGAAAAGTCACGGGTCTTTCCAATATGACCTTAAAAACGTCGGTCCCGTGTCACGGTAGGCGCTGGCACGATAAAGAACCCTCACTGCTCAATGGCCCTGAGTGCCGAGTAAAGGTCTAAATTTGAAGCCCTTCACCATTATTTATACACTGAATTGACGAAGGATTTTTCCGTTATTTTCTGATCATGACAGGTAGCACTCGGCGGGTGGGACCGGTCTGCCGGGGATGCTTACTCCATCCTGGCACCTAATCCCACCTCTGATGTTTTGGAGGTCAATGTTTGCTCTGCTCTTATTATATATTGTTTTATGGACTTATGAGATTGAAAACTGTTTGTTAGCTACTTATCTTTCGTGTATATACATGTACAATGTTTAAAAATTAAAAATCATAGAAAACACAAGATGTGTTTGTGAAGCACTGATGCTCCCGTATGGCAACATAGCGAAGATTATGCTTTCTCAAATACAGTTTTTGGTCAAGGTCAAAAGATTTAAGTTGTTTGTTTCTAAAGAAAGGCCTTGTCTCAAAGATTATGTATGGGAATCATGAAAGCGATGACCCTTACCGTTCAAAAGTTATAGTAAAGGTTAAAGTTTGTAAAAAGTAGGTCAAAAACTAAGGTCAAGGTCGAAGGGTCAAAATTCTTGATTTCAAATGAAAGGTCTTGTCACAAGGATCACACATGTGAAATATGAAAGCTTTAGCCCCTACTGTTAAAAAGTTATGAGCAAGTTTGATGTTTGTAAAAAGTAGGTCAAACTCCAAGGTCAAGCTCAAGGGAACAAGGTTTAAGTAAAAGGTCTTGTCACAAGAAGTAAATTTGTGAAGTATGAATGCTCTAGTCTAAACCCTTCAAAATTTGTGGTAAATGTTGTATTTTAAAGTAGGTCGAACTCCAAGGTCAAGGTTAAAGGGTAAAGGTTCTTGGTATCAAAGAGGTCTTTTCACAAGAATTATATATGTGAAAAATGAAAGCCCAAGTACTTATTTTTTAAAAGTTATAGTCAGGGATTATGTTTTTTCATAGGTACAGACATCTCAAAGTTCCAGGTCAAAGAGTTAAAGATTTTGGTATACAATGGAAAATCTTCTCACAAATAATACGTATGTCAAGTATAAATGTCTTTGTATTTATTGTTAAAAAGATATGGTCAAAGAAAATGTTCAGAGATTTTGTGTTAAACTGGGTCAAACTTCATGATCAAGGTTAAAGGTCAAATTTGGTGGTACCCAAAGAAAGGTCTTGTCAGAAGGAATACACATGTGAAACATAATTGCCAAAGCTCCACTTAATCAAACGCTATGGGCAATATTAAAGTTTTTGCAGACAAACAGACAAACACACAGCTAGACAGACAGACAGACGGACACGACAAAACTATATACCCCGAAACTTCGTTTACGGGGATTTAAAATGTTCACGATGCAAACATCAACAATTGACCAGCGAACTGTTCTTGTGACATTTTTTGTCAAGTACGAAATCACTGTAACATTTGTATTAATTTTCGGTAAACAAATATTGATTTTTGCATGATTATAAAATACATTTGCATACAATCTGAACATATTAGAGAAATAAAAGCGTATGCAGAATAAATGCATAAGAAGGACATGGAGAAAACAAACAGTATTCAATATCAAAATAAGAATAATATAATCGAGCCAGTGTATGGTATTTTTATCATCCCTCGTTTGAACAAACATATATACACAACAATACATTTTTAATTACTCAAGAAAAGAACAGAACGTTTCAACTCTAGTTATCCAGGACTTCTCTGTTTGAAATCTGCAAAGTATGACGAGAAACCTATAATAACCATTCTTTGATGTTAAATGTTATTTTAAAAGCTGGAGAGATACTCCAATATATAGAATATTGAGGGGTATTAATTATTACAAAAATTATCAATTATGTACTAGAGGCTCAGTGTAAAATTCAAAATAAAATATCATTTCGAATCTGGCTATAACTTATGTAAAATAGTTGCCATCTTACAGGATACTTATCGTTTCAAAGTTAACTGTCGCAGAAGACTTAAGCAAAAGGCTAATGTTCTCGGTCTACTTGGTGCCGAATTTGCTAAGGAACCAAAAATAAATTGACAAAAACATCTCCCCAAGGAATCAGTAGTTTGATTTACAAAACAATTAATTATTAATTATTATATTTATTTATTAAACCTCAATATGTGTGACAAATTCAATGACAAACTAATCACTAAAACATGTGTAAAACACAAAATAGAATATTTTCAAAATATACGTAGATCTATGTGCATACAGTATGACCACCCTGTTCCAAACTCTTCATTCTTTGAATAAATTTATTAAAATTATCCTAGAGGTTGTAAAGTCAAAATACATGCAATAACAACTTTTAAGTATTTAATTCTCTTCTAACTTTGACTCTAATATTTTAATTGTGGCCGAACTGTAGCACTACTTTTTCAATGTGGTGCTAGAGAAATTAACTGTATTGGGTCCGGTTTAACATTGAATATTGACCCCAGTTGAAATTGACCCGGGGTTCATTGTTCAACGTTGAATATTGAACCAGGGGTGTTTTTTTCAGCGTTGAAAATTCGGACAAAAAGTCGTTGAATTCATACCCGGGGTCTTTTTTAACGAGTTGAAAATAGACCCTGTTGAATATTGACTTCACCTATAAGAATTTGAACATTTTTGAAACTGGAAGTTGTTTTACGGGATGTATCAGTATTTCTATATTTATATTTTGGTTTCATTTTTTCCCCTTTTCAAGAAAAATAGATTTAAACCTATCATCCCGTGTAAATATGTACATTTTATACACAATTTCAGTTATCTTAAAGAAAGACATCTTTATTTTTGACAATATTTTCTAAAATTCACATCCATAAATACATGTAACTACATGTACAAAACCATGAATAGGGCATAAAACAAAAATCCTGGAAATTCAGTGGCTAGAAAATAAGCTGTATATAATATTAAAGTGATCAGGTGGGCAGAACATCCCATCTAGTCAAATTCAGATTAAAAATTAACAAAATTAAAAGCTTAAAAATTAGAATGAAACACATCGGTCGAAATGAATCCAATGATAGTTTATATTTGTGAAAACATCAATATAGCGACCATAACATGTTAGTAATGTTGACTTTAAACAAGGTTGGTGAAATCCTTGTAACAAACTTTTCTATCAGTAGCCTGCCTTGGCTTAAAAAAATGACCGTTTTCGAAGTATAACTTTAAGATTGAGAACTAGAGTTATAATCTTGGGTTGACAAGAAGCTGCAGTTCCCACCATCTTTGATATCAACAATTAAAAAACGCCGTCCCAGCACTTATTTTGATCTAAACAACTAAAAAGTGCATTCTTCTTCAAAGAAACAGAGAGAGACAGGATCCTAAAGTTTTTTTCTCGGAGGCGGGTGTATGGTGTCAAAAACCCCTGAAATATTGTGACAAAAAACAAAAACAAAATAAATCAACAAAACACAATAAACAAACAAGCAAACAAAAATGGAAAGGGAAACTAACCAATGTTGAAAACCAACCCATGTTTCTCTAAATCGATGGAAGGGCCGCTTCAAAACATCCTCAAAAACAATCCTGTGTTTCCCCGATTCGGTGTGTGTGTGTGTGGGGGGGGGGGGTTGTCAATGTTTTATTTTGGCTACTTGATTATAAATATTAAATAACGCTGAAACTTAGAGTTGTGTATCTAAGGCATTTTTTTTATTAAAAGAACTACAAACATGAAGAAAACAGCCCAATCACAAATACAAACATAGGTAATCAGAGATTACAGAGCTCACCTCAACGAATGTTGTCTTTAAGTAAGGCAAAGTCACTAAATTAACCAACAAAAAGTGTACATTCCAACCAAAGAGGAAACTTTTCAGACCTACCATTATAGTTCAAAAAGAACATAAAACAGTCCATTTTTTGAAAAAAAGACTTTTTGTTATAACATAATAATGGGCTATAACAAATCATTATGTTTTTGGATTAATAAGTTATACACGAACTAATTTTATAACACTGAAATTAAATGCTGATCAAAAACTTCATTTTTGTTCTTGAAATACAATAGGGGTAACATGTACTGCTGCGTAATGTTAATGGGAAAGTGATCTGGAGTATTGATATATGATGAATATTAGATAATACATAGACATGCTCAGTTTTATTTATCTATATGTTTATTTTACTACTAAGCTTTTATAGTATTAGGTGAATATAAAGAATTAACTTTGTATTTCCAATATAGCTTAGGTTAGAGATTTTTTTTAGTATTTCCTGGTATACCCCGGCCAATTCCGGTACTTAGGTTTTAAGGTTATCGTATGAGGTATTAATACATGATATACCGTTTTATTTGTAATTCAATATGGAATAATAGCTCCTTACACATATTGTAAAATTTATCGATAATGCAATGTATAATTGATAGTTATCTTAATCATAATTATCACATATGTGTAATGTAATTGTTGTCATATTGTCATAAATATGAAATAAGAATGTCAAGTAAATGGTAATACCATTTTATTTATAATAAAATAGTGATATATCATAATAGAATTGATGTTATTATATATTTTCTGTCGTCCTCTGTCATTTTATTTTCTATTAAACAAAAAACATAGTCTTTGTGAGTTTTTTTCTCTTTGTTTTCTTAGATTCTGTGATTCACGTAGATTTTCGGTTTTTTTTATGAGGTTAATGTTGATTTCATCTGTCAGACGTATTTGCTTCATTTTTGGATATTTTACTTGAAGAAGACGTTACAAATTAACGACATTTTTATTAAATTGAGAATTACCAATAAAAGTCAAATATATAGCCATGCAAATTAGAGCTTTAAATAAAGATTTGAGATATTCATTTTAAGGGGCCATTTGAGTCACTTTTCATGTATAGTTCTTTAAAAATGAAAGTTTCTTTTATCACACTTCATCTGGACAGGAAACATTAAAACAGGGGATGCTTACTCTTCCATGGCACCTGATCACACCTCTGATGTTTCGGGGGTTTGTGTTTGCACTACTCTTATTTTGTATTATTTTTAGGACTTTGAGATTGAATACTGTTCGTTATTTCCATATCCTTTAATTCTTAAGACATCGTCGATTTGTAATATATGGACAAAACGAATAGTATACGAGCTTAAAATCCATCAACCAATATAAATCAGGAACAGAGCAAACAGGGACCTCTAAAACATCAGAGGTGGGATCAGGTGCCATGGAGTAGTGTGCATCCCCTGCCGACCAGTCATAACCACCATGTGCTCCAAGTCATCAGGAACTAACGGAAATAAGGTCTGAAATTCTGTGCAAATAATTCTCTAGCAATCAGTATCAAAAATGTCAATCAGCATTTGACAAGGTCATTGTATCCATCATAGAACTTACAAAATGGTTACTAAAGGATGTTTAAGGCACAGATTTGATGTTTATATTTTCTCAAATTCCCTGTATAATTTCATACATTCATCTTTTATGTTGCTATAGAATTACATTTAGGAAAATATTATAAAAATCTTATTTTTTCTAGAAGTTATCAAAACTTCAAAATTATAGAAGCCTTTGATTGACACATCATTGTACCTTCATAATTTTTAACTTTATCCTTGATATTTAAAAATATCAATTTTGTTGTGTATTAATGAAAAAAAAAATAAAACTAGAGTCAAGAAAATTCAGAGTAGAAATGTGCGAAGACAAATTAAACCAACACATCATGGGTTATTTTAAATAAGTGCCCAGTGGTGTGTGTAGAGTTTAACAATTGAACACACTCGGTAAAAACCAAACACTTACAAAAACAGAGCTCGTGCCCTGTTTAAGAAAACTGTGTACGTTTCATGGGTGTATTCAATTTGTTAAATTCTGTAAACAACATTGAGCACGGGCTGACATTACTGAGGCCTGGGTTTGCTTTCGCACATTTCTACTCTAAATTTTTTGGATTATAGTTTTAATATTTTTCATTAATACACATCAAATTTGCTTTTTTCTTCCCAAAAATAAGATTTTTTATATTTTCGTATGTAATGCTATAGCAATCTATAAGTGATCATGAAATTGTACAGAAAATCTGAGAAAATATCAACATGAATTATGTTTCTAAGCACCTTTAAAACGAGACATCTGATAATCCTATTTCTTCCACTTTTTTGGCATTTACATGCCATTTATCTCCTGGGTAACTCCTGTATGTTACTTCGTATTCTCTGACTGGAAAACTGTTTAAACATTTTTGTTACAATTATTAATTTTGTAAGTTTATTAAATTCTCATTTATTAATTCTTGTTTAAAAATGTATAAAATTGATTTTCTTTCTTTTTTTAAATTTTGAAGTTTTATTTTTTATTTTATCAATTAATTTTTTTGTACACATTACGATATCGATCATAAAAATTAGAATAGTTTTCTGTGTATAGAACAGTTTCAAAAATGTATATAAATTTAAGATTACACGTCAGGTATCATTAAACCTATAAGCTACTGAATCTAGGAGATACATGTATAATAAAGTTAACAAAGCCCAAAGGAAATGTTTTGCTTGTAATAATTGTGTTTAGGACGAATATCACTTTTACTGGTATGCCCTGTTCATGCAGATTATCGAAGCAATTTTTAAGAAAAAATATTTTATTAAACAAGTTGTGTTTGTAAAACACTATGCACCCGGCGGCAACAAAGTTAAAAAAGACATGTTTTAGCATAATGGACACAGTCAAATTCACAAAAAATTGACCTTGGTGACATGTGAATAGGCTTAATTAGTGGAATATGCATGTCAAATATTAAGTCTCTATCTTTCTTAGTTCAAAAGGTATGGCGAAGGTTAAAGTTTGCCGACAAAATAGCTACATTTAGGTATAGGTTACAGTCAAGGTCAGAGGGTCATTGACATATGCATACTCAATGAATGACGCTCTTTCAAATGAAATCAAGATCAATGACCTTGTGACGTTGACGCTGACCTACATGCTAAAAACCTTTGTCATAACTTTTGAATCATGAAAGATGGAGACTTCATATTTGGTATGCATACTCCATTAACTATGTTCTTTCCAACGATATATACCAATATCAATAAACTTGTAACCTTGACTGTGACCTATATGCAAAAAATAGCTTTTTTGTCTTCAAAATTCAACCTACGTCATTACTTTTGAACCATAAAAAGATTAGAACTTCATATTTGGTATGTTAACTTCTTCAAAATGACACCAAGGACATTGACTTTATGACCTTGACTGTGACTTTTATGCTAAAAATAACTCTATTGAACCATGAAAGATATGGACTTCATATATTTCATACTCTAATTTTCAAATGATACCAAGGTCAATAGACTTGGCATTGATTTATGTGCTAAAGATAGCTTTTTTTCGAACCCTGAACACATTGTTCTCCTGTAAATTAGCCACTGCTGTACTGTAGCTGATTGAATTATTTTGCCCCGGTATATACTGATAAGATGTAATGCTTAAAGTACAAATAAAGGAAGAGCAAATTCTAGCTGCATTACTTTACATTGCAAATTTATGAAAGAATGATTTCCCCGGGATAGAAATATTTCGGTAATCTGTTTATGAACAATTATCGGAATAAAGTTGGCTAAAAATAATACCACCAAAAATTTGTTTTCTATGCATATTCACGATAAAACTTTCAACAGGCATTTTTTGCTCAACCTTTCTCCAATTTCAATAAAATCAGTGGTATATTACATAATTTTGTACAGTGTATAATTATATTTTTGGGATCTTGTATGTTGGTAAAACGGTAATTTTTATCTTCTTGAGGTCTTCTCTTCGATGATATAAAGTTTAATATATGTTAGAAATCATTTTTCATCTGATTTTAAATTGAATTACACGAAAATATTTCATTTTCTACATGATTATATTAGAGCCGTAAAGTACGGAAAAAAAAAATAAAAAAAAAACAAATTAAACAATTATGATTTTTTAATAGATTCAGCACTAAAAGCTTAGTTTATTGTCAAAAACTAGATTTTAATCTTAAGCGGAGGAATCATTAATACGTTAAGGAAACGTTTCTTCTGTTATAAAAGACAAGTGTAACACAATTTTGTACAAAAGTACGGTAAATACATGGAATATACATATCACGATTATGATATGAGAACTGATTAACTCTATGTTATATCATGTTTCCGTTAAGTTTTAATTTAATTATATATTATAGTGTTTGATCTGCTTCTATTTTTTATTATTGTATGGACTTTGATATTGAATACTGTTTGTTATCTCCATATCCTTTCTTACTTTAAAATAAACTGAGCTAATTCAAAAATAATTAAAATATCAAATATACCCGGCAAGTTATTATGATTGCAACATATCTCTCGTGCTTGATAATTTACAATCAAAATTTGCGGAAATTTCAAATGTCTCTTTGGTATATAAAGTTGATTAAAAAAATAAATTTTTAAAAATTGTTTTTGTAGATGAAGTAAGATTTCAAGCAGTTTCATTACAAGTCGGTTGAAAGTTGGGTAAACATTTAGCGTAAAGTAAAGTCGGGTGTTTCTCCTTGGTTGCAAAACAAAGCCAGAAATAAGTGAACTTATGCACTTGTACGATAGTTGGAAATGGACGATACATGTAGGTTTCACTACCGCATACATTACATGTACAAGAGGTCAAAATCAGTTCACATGTACTCCTGTTACCTTAGGAATTAGGAGTGTACTCTGATTTTTACAAGATGTAGTCAGAAAAAGCCATATTTCGAAATTAATTTTCATCTGATTTCAAATTGTGAGGAAATATTTCATTTTCTACACAATTATATAACAGCCGTTTATGTAAAGTACGGAAAAAATAAAGTTCAAATTAAATGATTAGGACATTAAAATGGATCCAGCATTAAAGGCTTAGTTTATAGTCAAAAACTAGATTTTAATCTTAAGAATAAGAATCAATACTACATTAAGGAAACGTTACTTCTATTATGAAATACAAGTGTAACGAACTCCGGTACAAACGTACGGTAAATACAAGGCCTATACACATCCTGATTATGATATGAGAACTGTTTAACTCTATGCAATATCATGGTTCCGATAAGTTTTAACTTTATTATATACTATATATTATATTCTTTGCTCTGTTCCAATTTTGTATTGTTTTATGGACTTTTATATTGAACACTGTTTGTTATCTCCATATCCTTACTTACTGTAAAATGAACTGAATTAATTCTTTAATAATTAAATCATAAAAAATACCCGGCAAATTATTATGATTGCAACATATCTCTCGTGCGTGATAATTTACATTCAAAATTTGCGGAAATTTTAAATGTCTCTTTGGTATATAAAGTTGATTAAAAAATAGATTTCTAAATCGTTTCAGTAGATGAAGTAATATATCAAGCTGTTTGATTATAAGTCGGCTGAATGTTGGGTAAATATGTAGCGCAAAGTAAAGTTGTGTGATTCGTCTTGAGTTCAGAACGAAGCCAGAAATAAGTGAATTTTTGCACTTGTACGATTGTTGGAAAGGGACGATACATGTAGGTTTCACTTCCGCATGCATGACATGTACATGAGGTCAAAAACAGTCCACGTGTACTCACGTTACATCAGGAATTAGGAGTGAACTCGAATTTTACAAGATGACGTCAGAAGATGCCATTATTCTTATTTTCGAAAAACAATCGATTCATTTTAACTGCTAGAGTTTAAGCTATCCGATACATTACCAGGTCCATAGTCGTCTTTATTTTTTTTATATATATATATATATATATATATATATATATATATATATATATATATATATATATATATATATATATATATATATATTGAAACAGAAAAAAATCCTCAGTGCTCGGTAGTTTACAGGTAAATCTTTTTAAAAAAGAAACACAAAAACCTTAAGTTTAGCTTAAGCACATATCTCTCGTGCTTGATAATTTACATTCAAAATTTGTGGAAATTTTAAATGTCTCCTTGGTATATAAAGTTGATTAAAAAATGGATTTTTAAAATTTGTTTCAGTAGATGAAGTAAGATATCAAGCAGTTTCATTATAAGTCGGTTGAAACTTGGGTAAACATTTAGCGTAAAGTCAAGTCGTGCGTTTCTCCTTGGTTGCAGAACAAAGCCAGAAATAAGTGAACTTTTGAACTTGTACGATAGTTGGAAATGGACGATACATGTAGGTTTCACTACCGCATACATTACATGAACACGAGGTCAAAATCAGTTCACATGTACTCACGTAACATCAGGAATTAGGAGTGAACTCGGATTTTACAAGATGACTTCAGAAGAAGTCATTATTCTGATTTTTGTGAAACAATCGACTTATTTTACTGTTTAAATGATTCGAGCATTGCCAAGTCGTCTTATTTTCTATTATATGCCATATAATTGGATTAATGGAATGCTCAATAAAGATTAAATAGAAAGACATCCACAAGTAAATGAAATATTTATGGGCGAATAGAATTTAAAATGTCAAGTTACATCTTATTTGATTTTATAATAATAACGCAAGTAAAAATATGTGCATTAATGTTCAAAACTTGAGTCAGGTGCAACAACCCCAGACAAAAATCCCGCTGATAAAAATGATCAATGCGCTGCCGAAATATTTCAAATGGTCAGGTAGGCTTTGTTTAAACTCACTCAAATTAAATGATATCAAAAATGTATTTTCTTTTCTTTTATAAGTATAATGCCTTTCTAAAACTCTCTACAATATAAAAACAGGAAAAAGCTATCTCTCTGACCTTTCTCGAACTCTGCTGTACTAAGACAAACAGTTCCGTGCATTAGTTGAGGATGTTTTTCACCCTGTACATGCATTGAATACGGATATACTACACAGTCAAATAATACGGATTTTGCTGTATTTACATCATTTGTTCTATCGTCAACGGATGATCTTAGTTCATGTATCTGTTATTCCATGATCACTACAATGTTAAATGATTAACAAAAACCAGATTTAATCTCTATCTGTTTACTTAGTTACTATTATTATTTTTTCAAATTGTTACATCACGTTCACCTGTTCATGTACGATAATTTTCATTTTTTTTGTTCACAATCTACGATCCAATCTACACTTAATATTAACTTTTATAGAATGTGAAAGTTGTTTTGGAGAAAAAGACAACCAAAAAGGGGAAAGGTCAGCAAGAGAAAATGATTCTAAATCACGAAAAAAGATAAAAGATCAATCAAATAAGTTTTAGGATGTTTATCTACATGTATATGTAACTCTTGCTTTCAATATATCGCAAATATTTTGCTTTTCGTATACCTCATATCTACAACTGTTCAACAACAAACATTTTTCAATAAAAATTCTATCTGTGATCCTCTTAAATACAACTTCTTGGTTTTTTTTTTATTTTTGCAACTTTCTTATAATATGTTCATATTTACCATGAAGTATTACTTGTCTATCAAAACTACAATGAATATTAAAACTTGTTTATATTCCTTTCATCAATGGTACGAAAACATTCTTTTGCATGAAAACAGTCAAACAATAAATGATCAATTGTTTCTATGTCACTTCTGCAGAAACTACATGCTACAGAATCGATCAGTTTTAGTCTGAAAAGATAATAGTTAGTTGGGATGATTCTGTGTAATATTTGAAACTGTAGCCATTGAAGTTTAGATCTTTGTGTTACTTTAAACGGAAGTTCAAATCTTTTATCAAAGTCTGCTTCACAAAAAAAAAATTGTTTAATCTCCATTTTTATTGAGTAAACAGGTTCTTTTCTTTTTTACTTATGAATATATTATACATATTCTTACAATCTTTATCATGTTTATAAATACTGTAAATCCCTTTTTACTCGCGAGAACTTTATTTTCGCGTAATTACGCGAGACAATGCCTTCATGAAAATTAAATTCTCGCGTATAAAAGTATTCCTTACGATTATATAGAGGAATAACAACTATTCTTGAAAATTATGTTTCGATTACAAAGATTAAATGACAATATCGCGAAAATAAGGTGTCGCGAAAATTTAGTGATCAACAGCAAACATTAATACATCAAGATAGAATTTGGAATATGTGGTCCAATAAACTTTAATTTTATCACAATTTATATGTTTCAGTCTATCTAACACTGCTCTTCTAAGACCATTATAATCAACAACATTTGTTTTCACTTTCATTTTAATTAAAGAGTCGAGATGTACGAAACTACCCTCATTGTTAGAGAGGTTAGCAAGAAAAGCAATGTCTTTATTAAATACTTTTTCCAAATGAAAGAATGAAAGAAAAATTCTTTGGATTTTTTCATATATGTTCACAGAGCACAAGCCTATCATTCTCTTGGTTTATCTTAGTTAAGTTTACATACTAATATACCTGTCAGAAAAAAGTCAGCTTTTTCGACAAAAGTGAGTAGTTTTTAAGCAAGTTGATGAAACAAGAATATCAGCAGTTTCATTTAAAGTCATCATTTCATAAATTATTTGGTCGATACAATGACCTTGTCAGCAAATACAATTTATCATTGAGTCAAATGGTTACTGACGTTTTTTTTATACTTATTGTTAGTCGATTATTTATACACTGAATTGACGACGGATTTTTCCGTTATTTTCTGATCATGACAGGTAGCACTTGGCGGTTGTGACATGTCTGCCGGGGGTGCTTACTCCATCATGGCACCTAATCCCACCTCTGATGTTTCGGAGGTCAATGTTTGCTCTGCTCTTATTATGTATTGTTTTATGGACTTATGAGGTTGAATACTGTTCGTTAGCTCCTTATCTTTCATGTATATACATGTACAATGTATAAAAATTCAAAATCATAGAAAAGACAAGATGTGTTTGTGAAGCACTGATGCTCCCGTATGGCAACATAGCGAAGGTTAAGCTTTCTCAAATACAGTTCTGGGTCAAGGTCAAAAGATTAAAGTTGTTTGTTTCTAAAGAAAGGCCTTGTCTAATTAACGAAAAATTTTACAAATCGATGAATCTTTCAATCAGAACTACTTTCTTCAGCTATAGCTTAAAAAAAAGAATACAGATAGATGTCTACTTCTAGCCCGTTTTAGCTAAATTATAATTACAAGAAACTTGAAATAAAAAAAGCAAAACAGGAGATAAACAGGAATGGCAGACGGGAATATTATGTTTATGTCACTGACGGATCACGGATGTGAATTTAAAAGAAAATCGCTGATCATGCTGTCATTTTCTCGACCTTCCATATCAGCTCAGTTGGTATCGTTGTGATAGGGAAAAGAAACGTACCTCAGACTCTTGCCTTATCAGCATCAAATTCATATATTTACATCCAACAGATCCCATATTCTCCCTAAATCTTTGAACGAACTAGAGCAAATCGAGGACGTCGTCGGTCTGCAACTTTCGCTATGAGCTTTTTCATCAATATGTCAACATGGCCATGGTCAAGGACGAATTATTCTGGAGAATACGCGTATTTACGATATTTGTTGACTTAAACAACATTCAATGAGTTTTTATATGTTAGTTTATTGATTGTTTTGACAATTTATGTTACCTTATGTTAGATTTTATCGATATTTATCTTGTATACGTTTCTTTGCAGCATAAAGTAATCCTACGCCGTACAAAATAACGGATTGTATGGCGGTCTCAAAGAGAAATAATTCAAACAATTTAAATAATTTTAAAAATTCGTAAGTGGAATTTTAAGAATTAAACGTTCTTTTTTCAGAATTTATCGATGTGTAAACTCTGCCTTTTTACTCACAAATGTAGCATAAAAGTGCTTTTATTCAGTTTGTGAGTAATAAGACAGAGTTTACACATCGATAAATTTTGAAAAAAGAACGTTCAATCCTATAATAAATGCAAAAGATTAATATAACTGAGTATGTCTAAAACTTCATTTTCTAATATTCATAATTCATCACTATATCAGGCCCCTTCCCATAAACATTCTCAGCAGAACATGTATCCCTTTTTGTATTTTAAGAACAAAACGTAGCACTCTTAAGGTTAAAGTAAGGAGGCGGGGCCTAATTTGTGCGGGAAATGTTTACTATGACGTCACACATAATATAAGGTCTTCCACAAAATGAAATTATTTGCTATTTCAAACAGCTGGATAGCTGTATACTACATACAGACCTACTATTAAATGTAGTTTTGTCGTTTGATGAATCCCACACAACAGTATTAAAGCGATGCATCGATCGCACTGCACTTGTCAATGTGACGTCATCTCGCAAAAATGACGCAGTTTGTACACAATGAGAGGCTGATCAAGTCACATTTTGTTCAATAAAAAATGTCTTTTGTTCTCAAATAAAATATTATTTACAATTAAATACAAGGCCGTTAACTTTGATGCAATGTCTATTTTAGTATTTTATTTATAAACTGTCCGCACATTCTTCAGACAAGTAATGCTGTCGTGTGTTTGTATTCAGATTTATTGAAAAAGTAATGGAAGGGCCCTATTAAACCGAATTATTGCAAGGGTATACCCTCAATGTATCTTGTCAAGTTTTTACACATAAACTCAAGAAGCAATAAGCTACTTGAAAGGTGCTGCGAACCTCATGAAATCTTGCAAATAAATTAATTGTAGCTATATTTAATGTAGATGACCAGCAAAATATTCAACCTGCCCTCCAACAAATTAAATTTTGCCAATTAAGAAAGGAAATCTATAAAGGTTCGCAGCTCTTTTCACAACCTTCAAATAGTGTTGAAAAGGATCATAAATCAAACAGAGATTTTTAACTTGGTTATGCCTTTGCAATATTGGAATTTATAGATGACCTCTAAACTGCAAGTATAATTGCTTAAATCACGTGACGTCGATATCACTTAGTAATAGTCATAGACTCGTGACGTCATAGTTGATCGGTTGAGACGTCATAGCTAAGTGAGGTAAAAACACTGTAAACATGGATTTAGCAACATATTTTTGGTAATTGTGACAGTTTTATTCGCTGTCAGAATTTTTTATTTATTTCCGTCTATCTTATATTAGGTCAAGGAAGATTTTTTACAGCAATCATCGTTATGGGAAGGGAAATCGAGAGTTTTCTCGCATTTATGATATTCGTCACACTGTGACAGGATATCATTTTGATATCCTTTCACACTGTGACAGGATATCATTTTTATTCAATGTATAAATCACAGGAGTTCACGGGTAAAAATGTAATAAACAAGGATATATAAAAAAAATGATGTTATTATATATTTTCCAGCCTCCTCTGTCATGTTATTGTCTATTCAACATAAATCTATAGTCTTGGTGATTTTTTTTATTCTGTGATTCCAGTAGATTTTCTTTCTTTCTTCCGAGTTTCATGTAAATTTCATCTGTCGGACACCTCTGCTTCATTTTTGCATATTTTACTTAAAAGAACCGTTAATGTTTATTTAAAAACCAAGCTGACTACGTGATGACTCTAACTTCATTACCTGCAAAGGGAGTTTACATATTTAGTGGATTCGATATGTAAGATCATGTTATACGTAGTTGTTTATGAACAATTTTTAAATTAAAGGTAAATTATTGACAAACAATTAAGTTGATGAAGCAAGAATATCAGCAGTCTCATTTAAAGCCATTACATAAGATCTATAGTTGATACAATAAACGTGTCAGTAAATACAATTTGTCAAAATTTGGGTCAAAGAACTTTATTTGGTAATAACCAATATTTGCCCCCCCCCCCAAATCAAACTTTGATGGAGGTATATTTAATCAAGTTCTTAAACAGGGGAGTAAATGCTGACTTCGAAGCACTGAATATTTTCATAAGTAATGACGTCATATGTACGTAATGACGTCACAAACATGACGTAAATTTAAGTTTTTTAAGAATTCTACAGAAAAATGTACATATTTCGTCGATATTTTGAGTAAAAGTCACCGAGCGCATGTTGTTCAGGATCAATATTTTGATATAATGTGTAGAATGATAATATCAATGAAATATGTTAATATTGTTCTTGAACAAACTTGCGCTCTATAAATTTTAAAGCTAAAATTGTTGAAATTTTGTCCATTTTGTCCTTTTTCTGAAAAAGGATATAAAATCGGACTAGTTTGTGACGTCATAAAAACAAAAATTGTGAATAAACTGCTTTGAAACTATAATATGTTGTGTTAATATATATTTCTCATACAATTTATTGAATTCTGCACATTTCGGGAAGTTATCAAAATTTGACTTTTGTGGGGGCAGTATATGCAATATACCGCATATAGTTCTTTGTGTAAAATGATGACTGACGTTTTTCATTATAAATATTAGTCCATAATTTTCAAACTGAGTTGACGACGGATTGTCCCGTTTTTTTTCGATTATGACACGGCGGGTGTGGCGGCTCAGTAGAGGATGCTCACTCCTCCATTGCACCTGATCCCACCTCTAATGTTTTCAAGGTCCGTGTTTCGTCTGGACTTATGTTGTATTGTTTTATAGACTTTTGATCTTGAATACTGTTCGTTATCCTTCTTCGTTTCGTGAAGAAGAACCGCGACCTAAAACATCCATCCATCCATTCTTTCTTCGTGATTTATAAATTACAAATTTAATAAGTCTAATATATTTTAAAGAAGTTCTATCATTAGTTATTTTACTTCAGTTTGAGAGAAATATATACCAAGCCAAACAATGTCAAAGAGGAGGTTTATTTTTTTTTTCAAATCTTATTGACCCCATACTTTGTTGTCAATAATGAGAGTTTTTAAGCAAAGTTTACAAGTGTAAATGGACATGTATCTTTAAAAATATATCAAACTATCAAAAGGTTTAAAAGAACTTTAAATGATTAGACTTAGATATTGCTACCTTAAAGGCAACATTTAAGAAAGATTTTCATAGATGTATCGTTGTTTTATTCCCAATAGTCTTTCCACATATACATACGCCTACAGACTATATATGACGTCAGATATGATACTATTTTTTTTTCCAATCCAACCGAAATAAGACGAAAATGAGCTTGCTCTTGACTTTTTTTTCATGATGGAAAATAACTACTTAAGATATTCAGTTGAGATTTCCAGTGAAGGTAACGGAAGGATCGTAGATGTGATATTTTGCATATAGACCTTTCCTGGAAAAAGGCATCGACGCTCGCCTGGGCTAAAAAAAAACAATATGCTCACAAGCATCTCGCAAAATTTGAAAAGTTTTCTTTTTTATCTTTTTACTTGTTATATTTTTTAAGATATATGTAAAAAAGGATGCGTAATATAGTAAGAACTTTCTTTTGATATAAAGAAAATGAGGTTAGCCCTTAAAATTAGCCATCAAAATTAGGTGCTTAGATGGGCCAAAAGTCTCTCATCTTTAACTATTTAATGATCCATATTTTATTGTACATTACTGAGGCAAAGATATTTATCTTAACGATTTGCAACAATATATAAGAAAAAATTATTAATAAGGGGTCACAGGGGGCTAGAATGCTAAATCTTTGACGCTTTATTTCTCGAAAAGCGTGGATATTTTAAAAAAGCAATATTGAACAAAAGATGGTCGAAATAATATTTTCAACAGTATGCATACTTTTAATTTTTAATATATTTTTTTCCTTTTTCATTTTTTTCCGTCGACACTTCCGTTCTAAACTGGAACTTGTTTAAATATTGCGATTTTTTTTCATTTTCTAATGAATGTAATTGTTCATTATAGAGATTTAAAGAATGCATAGCATCTTAATATTTCCACCGGAAGTACGGTTCGTTGAAACCGGAAGTTGTCTAAACATGAGTATATTTCATCAAAACTTTCAGGGATAATTACTGCATGCTTGTTGTACAGGTGAAAGGCGTTTTCAGCACATACGGTCGCACCGGAAATGAATAAGAGGTTGATTGGAATAGATAGATCCTACATTTTTTTTTGTTTCTAGATATATTTTGAAGAATTCTTGTACATTTTTGACATTTTTTTATCCTATCAATGGAATTATACCAACACAGGTCTTATTCCATCAGATATCGGATGGAAGATCTACTCGTTGCTCGCAACGAGATCGCATCTAGTTATTATTATTATTTTTTTTTGCTTCCTAGACGCCAAATATGACGCTTCATATCGTCCTCTTTCCTGGACGGATTTACTTTTTTCAGAGCTTTTAGATTTTCCAAAACCCTTTTAGAATACTGATACACAATTCCGAAATTGCCTTCTATTTATGAGGTATTCCCCTTTGATTGAATTTTTCATGCTTCCAATTTCCAGACAAAGGCTTAGAAAAGGTAATAATTGGAGCACAAAACCCTTTGAAATTGAAAACAGGGAGCATTAAAGTTGCGCACATCGGTTTTTTTTTATTTTTGCCTGAAAAAATGGCGCTAGAGAGGGGTTAAAATTTAGAACGCGGAAAACAACAAAAAATTTGACATATTTTCCTTTATATCTTGAAAACTAAAAATATGTTGTTAAGACATGTACAACAACGTTGTGCATAATTGCAAGGGCTTCCCTATAATACTATCTTAAAGAGGCTGGCCCCTATGATTAGGGATCTAGGACCCTTGGAAGTTTTTTGTTTTATAACTCGAAAACGGTAAATATTACGATCTAGATCTCACGAACAAATTTGTCCTTTTACACCTTTTTGATCTGTTGAAAATGTTGTTCTGTTCGAGTATACTGGTGATATTGCGTAATGCGTAGTAGAAAGCAGCCCAGGTAAACATGTTACGTTTTTCATTCGGCAAGGAATTCAGACTTCTTCATGTGTATAACTTAAACAGACTTGCCATTAATAATATACCCTACTTTATTTAATGTTAATTTTTTAGATAAGATTTTAAAGGTGCTTTATGGTTCACTATTAAATAATTTATTACAAGTAGTATTTGTTTTATTCTTTTTTAAATTAGTTTAATAGTTTTCAAAAGCAGAGAATATTAATCTATCTTTCTACGATTATTATTACAACAAACAATGTAAGTAATTTTAAACTGGATGCTTTGAATAATTGACGAGTATTAGCTGTATGCATATTACGTTCTCCATGTTCTCTTTATGGTTACAGTTATGTAACCTAACCAATCGGAGTCACCTGTGTACTAGCCAACAGTGGTCATAAACAAAGCAAATATTTGTGACCTCGTTTAATATCAATTTTGTACAAAGAACTATTAATTAGTGGAAAATTATGTTTTCATATATATCGAATCAATAAAATTACTTTACCGATTTTACCGAGACGGTTACAAGGGATGTGTCGACAGTTGAGTAGAAGGAGAGCTTTGAGATTCGTGTCCACTAATGATAAGGAGGTGTAAGTGTTTGAAGTGTATGTTGGTTAATGCATTGTTTATTTCAAGTAGAGTATATCTTATGAATGAAATTCATCCTATCTTCTAATAAGTTGGCTAACGTTGTATTTCCTACACTCCGAGTACTTGTTGGTTAATCTTGTTAATATTGTCTGTGCTAGATTTAATATACAGGTATATTATTTCATATCAAACTCGGTTCCTATGGAAACTGACACCCCAGTATTCAAAGTGTAGCGTCAATCTTTTTATTCTTATACTTTCACATTTTTTATGAATTCATTTAAATTATCATTCCCATGAAAAAAAATCATGCTAAAACAGCAATCCATGGGATGACTGATGCTTATTTAGAGTATAAAATGAAACCTATATGTGTTCACACATTTTTACTAATCAATACATCCCAAGAGCGGAAAAATCACGGATCTCTGAAAATTTAAGAGTTGAAATCAGGTGTCATACCGGAGTAAGCATCCCAAACTCACCATGTTATCCTTAATTACCATGCACTGGAAAAAACAAACCAACAGAGAACATGTTCTACAAAGTACAGTGTGTGAATAGTCGTCTATTTTATAATAAGTTGGAAACAAGTCAGTCAGAATTTTACTTAATGACAAATTGTATTTGTATATATTCCGTCATCTCTGTATTTCTTTTTGAAATAAAAACTAATGAAATAATGAACTGTTATGGTAATACCCTTGTTATGGTAATACCCTTGATGTGCTACCCCCCCCCCCCCCCCCCCTTATTTTAGCTTCAACAAAACACTGAACAAATAAAATCTTACCTATTACATTGATACAGAATGGCAGTAATAAACATTCGTATGTCATATACCTCAAATTTATAAACTGTAACAATTCGTTGAAGAAGTTGTAACCCAGGTTTGATCAAAAGTGAAAGTAGAATATTTTTACTTTGAGACCTTTTATATATTTGTGTTATTTGATGTGCTTTGAAATGAAATACTTCAAAACACCAGGACTATTCCTTTTGATGACCAGACTAGGCAAATCTTTCTCTTTATGATTATTCATCGTCAAGCAACATCTTCAGGAAAAACAATATAAAGAAAGATAACTAATTTTCTTATGATAAAATTATATTAACTTTTTTATTAAAAATATCTAAATATTTGTTCTTTTCTTTGGATTTAGATATATTTTATAACAACATCACACTGCTGTTTTGATCCCAGCCCTCGTATTAGCCCTGGGATGGTCTTGGCCCGCGTCCTCCGGGCATGGGCCGATACAAACCGCTCAGGCTGATACCAGGGCCGAGATCAAAACAGCAATGTGATATTTTTTTATTTCTGTTTCTTTTTCTGATACATAAAAGTGAACTTCTGGTGAATTGATACGTAGAATTTGATGATTTTTTCAATAAATTGAGGAAAATAATGCATATAAATGTCTTAATGCACAAGTTATCCTATATCTGATATTAAAGTGAAAAGTAAATTCCACGATAAAAAGATTGATTAATTGATTGTATATTGTTTAACGTCCTTTTCCAGAATTTTTCACTCATATGGAGACGTCACCGTATGCCGGTGAAGAGCTTCAAATTTTGACCTTTACGCAGGGCCATTGAGCAGTGAGGGATCTTTATCGTGACACGGGTCCTCTGTTTTTAAGGTGTCATCCTAAGGACCCACAACTTTCACTTCAAACTGCCGAGCGCATGGTGAAGGAATACCTTATACAGCTCGATGGTGCTACATTTATATGGAGGCGAAGCCTAATTCAGACGGCGCTACACATATATGGAGGCGGAGCCTAATTCAGACGGCGCTACAAATATATGGAGGCGGAGCCTAATTCACACAGCGCTACACATATATGGAGGTGGGATCTAATTCAAACAGCACTACACATATATGGAGGTGGAGCCTAATTCATACAGCGCTACACATATATGGAGGCGGGGCCTAATTTATACGGTGTTACACATATATGGAGGCGGAGTCTAATTCAGACGGGCTATGTTCAGTATGATATAACAACAGTTAAATGAAAATAAAATACTGATATCTCCTTTGCATAGAAAAGCTGCATTGAGCATTTTTATATCAGAAATTAATAATATTGAACATTATGTAGAAATTTATGAAAGAATGATTTCCCCGGGATAGAAATATTTCGGTAATCTGTTTATAAACAATTATAGGAATTAAGTTGGCTTATTATACATTATACCTCCAAAAATTTGTTTTTTATGCATATTCCCGATAAAACTTTCAACACGCATTTTTTGCTCAACTTTTCTCCAATTTCAATAAAATCAGTGGAATATTACATAATTTTGTACAGTGTATAATTATATTTTTGGGATCTTGTGTGTTGGAAAAACGGTAATTTTTATACATGTATTCTTGCCGTCTTCTCTTCAATGATATATAGTTTAATATTTGTTTGAAATCACTTTTCATCTGAGTTTAAATTGAACTGCATGAAAATATTTCATTTTCTACATAATTCTTTTAGAGCCGTAAAGTACGGAAAAAATAAAATTCAAATTAAATGATTATGATATTATAATAGATCAAGCACTAAAAGTTTTGTTTATTGTCAAAAAATAGATTTTAACCTTAAGCAGAGGAATCATTCATACGTTAAGGAAACGTTTCTTCTATTATGAAAGACAAGTGTAACAAAATTCTATACAAACGTACGGTAAATACATGGCATATACATATCACGATTATGATATGAGAACTGATTAAATCTATGTAATATCATGTTTCCGTTAAGTTTTAATTTAATTATATATTACAGTTAAACCTGTCTAATCCGACATGCTCTGGGAGATAAATTCTGTGTCGGAATAGACAGGGTGTCGGATTGCACAGTGCTAAAAACAAGGAAAATACTAAAATGGGAAAGAAATGTTAAGTTTTAATTTAATTATATATTATATTGTTTGATCTGTTCCTATTTTGTATTGTTTTAATGACTTTGATATTGAATACTGTTTGTTATCTCCTTACTTACTTTAAAATATACTGAGTTAAATCAATATTAATTAAATTATCAAATATATATATATATATATATAGCAATCTTTCGACCGACTTAGCTGCGATTCTAGTAGATCGATATACAGAGTTAACTGCTGTTGTGAATTACCTGCTGTTTTTGACCAGCAGCTAAGTCGCAGCAATATTTTGTAACACTGGTACTCCTTAATGTATGAAGGATAATAAACGTGTTTATAGTATATTTAAGACTGTTATTTTATCTTTACATTGATATAAATTTTATATTTGAGAGTGCCAAAATAAAGAAGATATACTCGAGAAAAGAAGGGTACCCTATTTTTGAGTATATATCCGAGTGAGATAAAACATCGACTTAAGTGCGGGTGATGGTTTTTCGTATATTTTTCGTTAAAATGGAGTATATATGTACCTGACATTGTCTTTAAATCATAATAATGGATAAAATACACAGTTTGTGAACATATGAGCGATTGTTTATCAAAATTTATTAATTAGGAGGCTTTTTTCTGTACTGGTGTGTCAAATTTTGCCTTCAGAAAGTGTATATATACGCGCATGCTCATTCCGTATTCAAGCACATTAAAAATGGCGTCTTGTTCTACATATCGATTAGAGGTGGAATTTATTGAAATTACATCAAATGAGCTGTGAAATGGTGCTGTTTTGGTTTGTTTCATTAAGATTTTTTTACTGTGCTGTGTTATTGCTAAAGTTTAAGTACTAATCATGAGAGACTTCAAAGCCATAAGCCTTTATTGTCTGTGTAGATGAAGAATGTTTTTGTTTTTACGTGATAAATATAGAAACATGCTGACCGTGACCGTGTTTCTAAACAAACACACAATTTCATGTGAATACTCGTCTGGCCTTACATTTAGAATGTGGAAATGATCTTGAAAATGGCGTTTATTGTGTTTTGAATTGCTTTGAACTTCCGTATGTTTCACCGTACCACCTAAAAATTACACAGGATGTAATGGAATGTGTTTACTTCAGTGTGCAAAGAAGAGGCACATCTGTACTTTATCGGTGTGCTTCTTTCAAGGGTTGATTATTTTCCATTAAGTCGTGAGATTTTCATCTGTACTACAGAATCTGTTATGCTAAGGATTGAGGATTGTGAATTATATTATTTCACATACAAATAATCATTTCAACGTAAGTAAGCATATTTTTTAAAAACTTTTTTGCAAGAGGTATAAAAATTCATTGTTTATCACCCCAATTCTTTTGCTAACAATTTACATGTTAAACGATACACATCTATTTCTCTACTAAATTAACGAATTGTGTTTGATTATCAGTCTGTGTGATTTATGAAATATCTTTTTATTACTTATATAATCCTAGAATTCATTGTTTTGTGTGTTTATATTAACTATTTAAATCAAAATATAGTTTTAGTAAAAGTAACGATCTTGAGAAGTTAATCATTAATAAAAATGTTGACTCTGGTATATATCATTATCATTATAAATATACATGTTAACATCTAGTGTAATTTTAAAACATAAAAACAACAACAACAAAACATAAACAAAACAAAAACAATAAAAACAAAATTATTTTTTTTAAGTGAAGTGCCAGTATTATCTAGTTTTCTTGTTTTTATTTTAACCAAACAAAAACTTCTTAGAAAAAATAATCGTAATTACTTAATTTTCAAGAAAAAAAATTATTTCATCTTATGATTAGGTTTTATATTGGTAAAACAATTTTTAATAGCAGTAGTATTTATTTTAAATAATATGTTGGCATTGATTGTAGATGTAAAATGATACAATATTCAAACATCTACCAAAGGGCGACTAAAATATACTTGAATATACAAATTCAGGATAATTATGCTTTCAATTCCACTAAGATATTTATACTAATTAAAGAATATATTAATAAGACATATTTTTGCACTAATGTTTTCTGGAGTAATTTACAGGCAGCTTAGTAAATAAAATAAAACAGTATTCTGAAAAATAATATAAGATAAAATCAGGAAATAACACCACAAGGAAAGAATATTCTCAGTGTCACAAAATAATTCAGGTGACTTTTCTGAGTTACCTCCTCTTTGGCCACAACAATTTTATGTCCTTGTGTTTGTATTAAGTTTGGTAATATTTTCTTAAAAGTGTCATTCTTTCTCATGATCAATGTTTAATTAACTGTATACCGTATATCCATTAAACACACTCATTGCATTTTGTATTTTTTTTTCCCTTACGATGCATTTAAATTTGATAAAGTTTGTATTCTGGGAACAAAGAATAAGATTGAGTTAATTTTAACTGAAAAGGGAAGATGCAATTTCTTTATTTACATCCAGATAGCTTAAGGAAAAGCGACCATAATTTACTTATGGTGTATCTAGGTTCAAGTCCTAGTGTGGATAATATAAAAAGAAATTCACTTCTTTTTTCAAAATATGTCCTTTAAATTAAGAGGACATTTCGGTTTCAAGAAAGTCTACTAAAATCAGTTGGCACTTTTCAAAAAGCTAAAAATAAATGCATAATTTCCTGATATTGAAATAAGTCAAAATGACTTTTTGTGCATGTGAACAAAAATGCATAAAATAATACAATATTCAGACATCTACAAAAGTGCAACTAAAATATACTTAAATATACAAATCCAGGATAAGTTATGCTTTCAATTCCACTAAGAAATTGATACTAATTAAGGAATATATTAATTAGTCATATGTTTGCACTAATATTTTCTGAAGTAATTTACAGGCACCTTAGTAAATAAAATAAAACAGTATTCTGAAGAATAATATAAGATAAAATCAAGAAACTACACCAGAAGGAAAGAAAATTCTCAGTGTCACAAAATAAATGAGGTGTCCTTTTCTGAGTTACCTCTTCTTTGGCCACAACAATTTTATGTCCTTGTGTTTGTTTTAAGTTTCGTAATATTTTCTCTAAAGTGACATTCGTCCTGATGATCAATGTTTAATTAACTGTATACCGTATATCCATTAAACACATTCATTGCATTTTGTATATTTTTGCCTTACGTTGCATTTAATTTTGAAATAAAAGTTTGTATTCAGGGAACAAAGGATAATATTGAGTTAATTTTAACTGAAAAGGGAAGATGCAATTTCTTTATTTACATCCAGATAGCTTAAGGAAAAGCGACCATAATTTACTTATGGTATATCTAGGTTCAAGTCCTAGTGTGGATAATACAAAAAGAAATTCACTTCTTTTTTCAAAATTTGTTCTTTAAATTAAGAGGACATTTCGGTTTCAAGAAAGTCTACTAAAATCAATTGGCACTTTTCAAAAAGCCAAAAATAAATGCTTAATTTCCTGATATTGAAATAAGTCAAAATGACTTTTTGTGCATGTGAACAAAAATGCATAAAATAATACAATATTCAGACATTAACAAAAGGGCAACTAAAATATACCCGAACATACAAATCCAGGATAAGTTATGCTTTCAATTCCACTAAGAAATTGATACTAATTAAGGAACATATTAATTAGTCATATATTTGCACTTATGTTTTCAGGAGTAATTTACAGGCACCTTAGTAAATAAAATAAAACATTATTCTGAAGAATAATATAAGCTAAAATCAGTAAACTACACCAGAAGGAAAGAACATTCTCAGTGTCACAAAATAAGTGAGCTGTCCTTTTCTGAGTTACCTCTTCTTTGGCCACAGCAATTTTATGTCCTTGTGTTTGTTTTATGTTTGGTAATATTTTCTCAAAAGTGACATTTGTTCTTATGATCAATGTTTAATTAAGGACAGATGATACAAACAAAAAATGGATGCCTGGATAGGTATATATTTTTTGGCTTAATTTCATTGAAAATGTTGCAAATGGAAAATTTCTAGAATATAAAGAATTTGTAAACCTTCTGTCCATTTAAATTCTGCCTCTCTGAAACCATCTTTATTTATCTATACACATATTTTTCACTTCAAATCCCATTTTTGTGAAAATTTAAATAAAAAATTAAAAAATACGCGGTGAAAGTTATTCATTTTACACATTAAAGCATGACCCAAGTTGTTATTTTTATATTTGTTGACAAAAGTTTGTTTGTATCATCTGTCCTTAACTGTATACTGTATATCCATTAAAAACATTCATTGCATTTTGTATAATTTTGCCTTACGTTGCATTTAATTTTGATGTAAAAGTTTGTATTCTGGGAACAAAGGATAATATTGAGTTAATTTTAACTGAAAAGGGAAGATGCAATTTCTTTATTTACATACAGATAGCTTAAGGAAAAGCGACCATAATTTACTTATGGTATATCTAGATTAAAGTCCTACTGTGGATAATATAAAAAGAAATTCACTTCTTTTTTCAAAATATGTCCTTTAAATTAAGAGAACGTTTCAGTTTCAAGAAAGTCTACTAAAATCAGTTGGCACTTTTCAAAAAGCCAAACATAAATGTTTACTTAGCTGATATTGAAATATGTCAAAATGTCTTATTGTGCATGTGAAATATGAAGGAGGGAAATTCAAAAATAAAATTGAAATAAGTCAAAATGTCTTTTTGTGCATGTGAACAAAAATGCAATCAAAATCCTTAAGGTAAGGTTAAAATGAATTTTATGTTTCAATTGCAATTCAATGCTTTCTTCCTTTCTCTGAAAAAAAATAATAAAACTGATGCACTAACATATCCTTCAATCAAAATATGTATTTTTTAATAACTTTATATGTAAAATTAAAAAGATTGTATATCAAATAAATGTTTGGCGAGAATTATACAAAAAGACCAGTTTATTAATTATATGATTATGCATTTTCATCCTGTCTAGTGTTTATATGTTAAATTAAAAAAAAATGTATGATAAATATGTTGGTGGAATGCAAAAAACAAAAAACAAACAAAAAAAAAAACAACGAAA